>PVJC01028995.1:0-22222 GCA_004026665.1 Murina feae | reverse complement strand
AAAGGTATCCTTTGAGAATGAGGAAGAAGAAAAAGGAAAGTAAAAATTATGAACAACAAATATATATCAACGAGTCAATCTAAGAATCAAGTGAATAAAAAATCTGATGAACAGAATAAACTGGTGAATAGAATAGAATCAGAGGCATAGAAAGGGAGTGGACTGACAATTTTCGGTGGTTAAGGGTGTTGGGGATGCGTGAAGAGACTGGACAATAATTGTACACCTTTGGATGAGGACAATGGGGGGGCAAGGACAGAGGTTGGGGTGGGAATTGGGAGGAGGGGAGCTATGGGAGAAAAAAGAGGAACAACTATAATAATCTGAACAATAAAGATAAAAAATAAAAAAAAAAAGACACTCTAAAAAAAAAACAAAAACCCAGAGGTTTCTGTTGCAACTGCCTGCCTAGGCCAGCTGAGCCTCTGCTCACAGCCAGGCCCACCAGCCAATCAGAGCGGCTGTATGCAAATTAATCCAGCCAAGATGGAGGCTGGCAGGGCAGCTCTGCACTGGGAGCCTCCACAGCCAGCCGGCATAGCTGTGCCAGGTGTGTCAGCTCAGTGGGAGGGGGGGTCTGGCCTGGGGCCTCCTCGGGGCATCCAGGAGCAGCTGTCCTGGGTCTGCTGCCTAGCTCCACCCCCGGGAGCCTCTGAGGAGTATCCAGGAGCGCCTGTCCAGGGTCCACTGCCTGGCTTCACCCCCTGGGGGCCTCCCCGGGGCATGCGGGAGCACGGGGGCCTTTGCAGGGTGTGCAGGAGCAGCCGTCCTGGGTCAGCTGCCTGGCTCTGCCCCAGGGGCCTCCTCAGGGGTGTGCGGGAGCATCCATCCAGGGTCTGCTACCTTCATCCGCCCCCCAGGGGCCTCCACAGGGTGTGCGGGAGCGTCTGCTGCACAGTGCAGAGAATCCGAAGCCAGTCCACTGCCCAGCTCCACCCCGGGTGTGTCTGCTCAGCAGCAGGGCCTCACCGAGGGATCCTGCACCAGCGTCCGCCCCTGGCTTGCCACCCAGCTCTGCGCCAGGTGTGTCCCCTCAGTGGTGGGGGCCCACCAGGCATGTGCGATCATGGGCCCTCCGGTGGGAAATGTCCAGGCCTGCACTCACCAGCCCTCCCACCCCCCAGTGCACGAACCCTGAAGGGGCTGTGGGCAGCCTGAAAATGGCCCTCAGCCCCTCACCCAGGCTGGCCAGGCATGCCAGCAGGTGGACATCTCCCCTGAGGTGTCCCAGACTGCAAGAGGGCACAGGCCGGGCTAAGGGACCCCCACCCCCGAGTGCACAAATTTTTGTGCACCGGGCCCCTAGTATATATAGGAGAGAGAGAGAGAGAGAATCAATCAAGAGAATTTATATAAAATAATACTAATTTCTGTTGTAGGTAGCAGGAACACACCAGGTGTCTGATCCATGGGGTCAGATTGGACCTGGGTTCAGCAACCTCAGTACTTGGATTCTGGCTAGGAAACAATTCAGAGCCAAGACCCAAACAGTAAGAGAACATTTATTGGCTAAATTACCGAGGTATAAAAAGTAATTCCCAGGAGAAATGGGCTTAGGAAACAAGTTCTAGAGGTAAAGGAAGGGCCCTTGGAACTTGGGAGTGAGGAGGGTAATGGTAATCTGCTTGGGGGTGGGAGGGAGGGGAAGGCATGGGCTTGCATGCTCCCAGAAGGGGAGAAGGAGGGAGAGCACGTTGGGTCCTCCATCCTAAGATTTTTAAGGGTGAGAGGATCCAGGGAAAGATCTTAATAGAATATTCAGTAGCTTTCCAGGTGTGTCCTTTCAGGGTTGTGGTCTCCACTGATTGATTGGCTGGCACCAGGGCAGGGGCCCTGACTTCAGCGTGGCAGGTTTTATTACTTATCTGGGCCTGGAGCTAAAAATACAACAGCGGCCTAGATGTTATCTCTAGGGAGGAAAGGTCACGGGGTCCAAACCACAAGACCAGCAATATGCTAGGGGAAGAAAAGTTACCCTGGAGGTGAGGTCCCACGCTACAATTGATCTTCTGTTGTTAGGCACCTGGGGCTTTCCACCCTAGTGACCTTCTGTACTTGGCCCATCGTCCTTGCTCTGCTCACTCTAACTTGCCGACATTTCCGTTGAAATACTTTTCTAATATCTTTTTAAAATTTTTACCTCCAATTACGTCATCTAGTTTAATTTTATAATCTACCACTCCTGTGTATTTTAAGGGGTGATTGTATTTTACATTGACTGTAACTTTTCTATGAAATAGTCTGTGGTGAACTTTGATATCTTTCCCCTTGCATATTTAGACAGGGAAAGCATCCCTTGAGGAGACATTACACAATTTTATCTAAGGTAGAATTTCAGAATTTTTGTTATAACGTTTCTTTACATAGAAGACTTTTTTTCTAGCAGTAGTCAATTTTTCATTTTCTGACCCAGTATGCAGTTCCCAGCTTTTGCTGAGTCCCTGTTTTCCTCGACTTAATCCGGTTCAATCTCTTTGCTATGTTTTCATACGATGTTTGAAAGAGATGATAAACCAGAGTTTCCCCATCTTTTTTCTCTTAAAAATAAATAAATATTTGTTTTCCTTGCTTAAATTAAAAATCAAACAGAATTTCTGGTTCCTGTAAAGACGGAAACCTGGCACAGATTGCTGACTCCCTTCCCGAGAATCAAACAAGGAAATTTTTAAAGGGAACATGAATTCTAGAAGCTAATGACGTGGACAGTAAGAGACTTCTAGGGAGATGAAAGCAGTACCCCTGAAGGAGGTGAGGGAGGGGTTGGCTACAGCCTGGGGCAGAAGATTGCAGAGGGAAGTAGGTTAGTGGCAACAACTTTACACTTCCTTTTGCTTCTTCCTTATTCTACCAAAATCTCAGCCAGAGTTAGGAATTAATAAAAACAGGGGAGAACTGACGGGCCTGAAGCATATACTTCTCCATTTCTTCACCATGCTTCACGACTAACTTCCAAGTTACACATCTAGTCTGGACCTTGCCTTTGAACTCCAGACTTATCAGACAAAACTGTCTATTCATAACTCTCTGAGGATATTTAATAGGCATCTCAAACAAAATGTATTCTCAACCAAACTCCTGATTGTCCCCCTAAAACCTGGTCCTTTTGCAACCTTCCGTATTGCAATGTGACAATTTTATCCTTCTAGTTACTGATTCCAAATCTATTGGTACTGTATTCAATTTATAAATTCACACAATGGAGAACTATGCAGATGTAGAAAGGAATTTACACCTGTATGGGGTGTAAATTCCCTGATGTGTGGTTAGGTAAAAAAAAAAAAGCAAGTGCAGGATAAAGTGCATAGATTATACTTTTACTTAAAAATTGAAAAAATATGAAAAAATGCACATATTTTCAAAAATGGAAGAATATATTAAAATGTAATAGAAAAGGGAGGAAGGAAGGAGCAGGTTAGAAAGAATAGAGTTAGAAGTTCACTTCTCTGCATATACTTTGCTTTATAGCTTTTAACTTAGAAACCATTTAAATAGTTTTAAAACAAAACTAAATCAAGATAGAATATCAATCCTTGAAAATGGAAAACAAAATATCAAATATAGCATGTTGATAGATTAACTATATAGAGAAGAATTAATTTGATAGCTTAAAATACAGCAATTTGACTATACCATCCTAGTGGAATACATTCTAAAGGGGAAACTAGAATTGCAAAAAGAATCTTAAATTCCATGCAGGGGTCATATTGCTAAGAACAATAATATGAAACTGTTAAGCACATGTATATAATAAGATCAAGCAAATAAGAAATCTGTTAATGCAGTTTGAAACTACCATATATACACATAGAATAAGCTCAAGAAAATTAAGTAATTATGTTAATGAGTAAAAGTAAAAAGATATAAATATAAAATCAAAGAAGTTAGAGAAAGAAAACTATAACATTGTATTTGAATTGGAAATATGAGTATTAACTCATGAGGTATTTTCCTTTTTCATAGAAGACATATTTCTAACTATCAAGGGAAAAGGCCTGGAAGCAATGACCAACCCAATGAGGACCCCTAGTGTCCAGATTGTAATCTCTAAACACCTTTTCTCATGAAAAAGAACCTGGGCTCCTTGGGGAAATGGATGAGTTCCTGTGTGAGCAGGAATAAGATGGAATACCTAAACGAGGGCGCTATTGAAGCCCACTGGAGTCACTTCGAAAGGTCACAGGAACCAATGTGAAGAAGCTTGCAATGGTCAAAATTGAAACAGTTTGAAAGGGCTCCCAATAGCCAACTATGGAACATTATCAATAAGAATAATGATTGCAATAAAAACATATAACATACGGTAAAGTCCATAAGTTTATGATACTTTTAAAAAACCTAAACTTTAGCGGATACAAAAGAACCGAATAATTTTTCTAAAAACTGGAAATGCAAGGAAGTTAATACCACATGGGCAATCCTCACACAAGAATGGGAGTGAGTGATAAGCATTCCCTTCTTCCCTTTCAAGCATACTATTCTCACACACTACATTGCTTCCCAGAGAATCCCAAGAAGGATTAACCTCTTGCTTCCCACAGTGGGATCAACTCAGTGAAGTGTTCTCAGGTCTTGTTTTCCTCCTTTGCTGCTTCATTCTTCCTTCTTTTGTTTAAGTCCACCAGAAACTAGAAAAGAGGCCTAGAATAGACCTTTTCCTCCCAATCCTCAGAAGGAACCAACCCTGCCAACACCTTGATCTTGAACTTCTAGCCTCCAAATGTATCCTATATGATAAAGAGGTAATATGCAAATTAACCCCCACGCCCTCACAAGATGGCTGCCTACAACCAGGCCAGCAAGGGGGTTAGTGAGGGATGACCAAACAACTGAACAAGCAGGCTGTGTGAGGCAACCATGCCAGCAGGTGAGCCATGAGGGGTGACCAGGCCAGAAGGGGGGGCAACTGGGGGTGACCAGGTCGGCGGGGGGGGAGGTAGGGGTGATCAGGCTGGCACACAGAGGCAGTGAGGGGCAATCAGGCTGGCAGGGGGGCCAGTTAGGGGTGACAAGGCAGTCCAGGATTATGAGAGGGATGTCCTACTGCCAAGGAGTCCTGGATTGGAGAGGGTGCAGGCTGGGCTGAGGGGACCCCCCCTTGCCACCATGCACAAACTTCGTGCACTGGGTCTCTAGTAAGACAATAAATTTCTATTGCTTAAGCCACCCAGTTTGTGGTACTTTGTTACAGCAGCTCTAACACACTAATTCAGAGAGGTAGGCAGAAAGCCAATATACTAAATGTATTATTGGTCATTGTAGGGAATTAATAAGCATTATCTCAAAAAATATAGGTGAACTAGAGTATTATAATTAACAAAGTTATAAAGGAAACCACTTGTACAAAAACACAAATACTTTAGTGTTTACAGAAGAAACACACAAAAAACAAAGATGCTATAAATTGTGAAAACATAATCTATAACTTAAAATTTTATGAACAATCATTAGTCTTGTAATTAATGTGAAATTATTAAACTCATCTTTTAAAAGAAAAAGTTTTCATATTAGATCACAAAGTGAAACTCTGCTCTGTATAAGGGCACATGTAATGGAGGTTTTCAACTGAATATTGTTTTGACCATTTGAAAATGAATCTCTCATTGCTCAGTAGGAGCTGAGTCAAGAGAAGTATGCTACCTCTAAAGATAACCTGACCCTATATCACCTTTGTATGTCACAAATCAATTTGGAAACTTCCCTGATACTGATTATACATTTATGGATGGATCTCTGCAAATGATAAGTGTGATTTCAGATATAGGGTACATTAAAGAACCTATAGACAGAGGTAGGATTCTTTCTCCATAGTTCAAATATGTGTGTCCCAAATTCAGAAAAAGTTAAAAATAAAATATGGCAAAGGCATCAGAAAAATCCAACTGAAAAGAAAGCCAGGGCTATGATCTAAGATGTAAGTGGAAACTAGATCCTTCTACCATTCTAGCTGAAATTTTAATATAGACTCTGTCATCAAAAATAAATAGCTGATGTTACAGTTGAGTTATGGACATAATATAAGTTCCTCTCTTTTGATTCTGCTTTTTTTCTAAAATTGCTGATTGTATCAGCCTCTAAGTTTCAAATATATTTTTTTTCCTTCTCTCTTCTAAAAAAAAAAAAAAAAAAAAAAAAGAACGGATTTGGTGTAGGATTGAACCCTAGATGCTAACACACACACACACACACACACACACACAACCTCTCCAGTAACCCTGTTCATGTTGCCACACTTCCTATAGTCTGCCCCTCCACATCATCCCACTTCAGCAAATGCTTATTGAAAGCTTATGTTTCTGGCATGATTCTCTTTTATTTAAATATATTTTTATTGATTTCAGAGAGGGAGAGATATAAACAATGATGAGAGAGAATCATTGATCTGCTGTTCCTGCACACCCCCCACTGGGAATCAAGTCCGCAACCCAGACTTGTGCCCTTGACTGGAATCGAACCCAGGACCCTTTGGTCTGCAGGCCAAGGCTTTATCCACTGAGCCAAACCAGCTAGTGCTGGCACGATTCTAAGTCGTGGGGACAGATTACAGATCAAGGCCCCTCCTCCTATGATGTGTATATTCTAGAAGAGTCTGACAAAAGGGAAAATATCTCATGTATCAGGAAGGGAACCTTCCCCCTAAAGTTTCTTTCTTCAAAATCTTCCTCTTTTCTCATCGGCTGACTTTGCTCTCCCTTTGACACTTTCTTCACCAGCCCCTCTTCCCACAGGCCCTGGTCTTGCATTCCTGCCCTTGAAAAATTTTAGTAGACCATTTAACATGCATACAATGTTGTTGATAGGGTCCTGCTTTGTCCTGCTTTGCACACAGATATTACTACCTCCATTACTTCCCTCTCAGGCAAGGTCTACTCAGCTTCTGAGTCCCTGCCCATCCAGCTCCACATTTGAGTACTTCTTCTGCTGCAGATAACAGCCCCACCTCTCACCCGGGATCCCTTGAACTCACCTCTCTTCCTGGGTGTCATTTCCAGGGAAACAACTACAAGCAGCTGCAGCAATTGCTCTGATTAACTGTGAAGCCCTCTTCAGCACTTGGGGATTTGGGAGTTTGGGTTCATAGTTCCTGCCCCGGTGCCCTAGGTGCTTAGAGGAGTATTAAGAGCAACACGACTGGCCCTATAATACCTGCCTTCGTACCCTGCCCTCACCATTATTAGCTGTCTGCTCTTACCTGGATAATCAAGCCTCTCTGTGCCACAATTCCCTAATCTACAACACTGGGGAAATAATAGTACCTCCCTCCCAAGGTTACTGTCAAGGTTAAATGAGGTAAACCAAGCAGAGCACTTATAATGCTTACTGGATCGTTTTATTCTTACTAGTAAAACCACTGCATAACAACACATACAATTTCTTTTGTCCACAGTACACACACACACCTTCAATGTCATTCAATCATAATACCTAATAAATTGCAAAAGTATTTCAAAACATATCAAAGTCTTTAGGTAAAGGAAAACATCTAGTAATCTGTGCTTTAAAGTGATGTAGCCATGCAATGCTCTTGAAGCAGCTGGGTTCAGTTTTTGGTAGCAGAACCAACTTGACTCCGGAAGTAGAGAGAGTTCATCCCCTAACGGTGTACAGAGGGCTAAGTTCCTGAGCTCCTCTAATCCTCCCAACAGCACTCTGAGGTGACCTTATTACCCCAATATTGCAGATGTAGAAAACGAGGCCTGCAGAGGTTAGGAAATTTGCAGAAAAGACACCAGTCATGGTAGTAGAACAGAAATTGCAACCCAGCTCTTCTGACCCAATGTCTTCTGACTCCCAAATGCTTTTGCTACTTGACTATGCTGAGTAACAGGCCCATTTCACTGTACCTAGTTCAGTAACTGAAATAGGTAATTAGATCTAATATCAACAAGTCTTGTTAATCATTCCATAGTTATTAAGCAACCCCCAAGTGTGGCGAGCGAGGTCAAAGCTAAAGGAAATTGCGTCTTTGTCCTTTAAGAGATTAGTCTGTAAAGGAGATGATGTGGCTGTGAGCAGGAAAAATACTCAGGAACTCTTACAAACAGCATACAATCTTATGAATTGTGAGCTGTAAGCCAGTTCACACACTGAAGTCTCTGGATGCTTTCAGATCAATTGAATGTCATAGTTTACTTGGTAGCATTTGTTTTCCTTCTTGGTGGCACATAAAATACAGTGTCTCTTATAATCAATGGCACCTTAGAGTCAAGAAATTATAAAATAATTAAATGGCCATTTATTTTATAGCAAGCAGCAACTATCTATTTGTCAAAAAGTAAACCCTTTTTTGTATGCAGTTAATTAAGTTAATATCTGTTACCACAAAACTAGAGGTCATCAGTATCCAACATTATTGATTCTCACTGCCTGGCTCAAGTTCAATGTTCCCTCTCTTCAGATGCAGGTACAGCAGGAAGTCCCTCAGCATTGGTTCCGAGCTACCTGTGAGAAGAATAAACAAAATAGCACAAGTGCAGACCGAAGGACCTGACCCAGTGTTCCTGGAGGCACAATAAAAGTTGTGTTTTCAGAGAAGTCAGATTTCAAGGGGTGAATCAGAGTGGGGAGATGTCCTATGGAGGCATCAGTGTGGCACAGAGTCAGGAATATGCAGAGGGTATACATGGACATGTAGCAGGTTAGGTGACAGAGTGCAATGAAAGCATGATGGACATTGACACCAGAGTGAGATTCAAATCCTGGCAAAGCCACACACTGGTTTTTGACCTTGGGAAAGTCAATTATTTTGAGCTTCGGGTTCCTCCCTAGTAAAATATTTATGTTTAGTTGTGTGAGTAGAAATAGTATTTGCAAAACACTTGGCAGGGAGAGTAGGCACTCAATGAATGGTAATGGCATTGCTTAGAAGGTTTGGACTAGAAGGAGTGAATGAGCAAAGCCATGCTTTGGAAAATGAATGTAGAACCTGTGATTAAAACAGATTAGAGGAAAAATACTGGTAAGTAGAAAGCTAGTTAAGATGCTTTTTCAATCATCCAGAAGGGGGTCGGGGGAGAGTGACAAACTAAGGGTATCTGTCAGTGGAGATGTGGCAGTCAGATGTCTGGGGGCGAGAGAGGACGACTCACAAGACTGTGAACCTGGACGGCGCAGTACCGCCCTGGACCGAGCCTTAGGGTGGAGGCTCAGAAAAGCACGCAAGGAATGGAGTGGGGGCGAGGAGGAGAGGGGTGCCCTCCAAGTTTGGCGCCCAGGGACCTGAGAGAGGCCACAGCAGTGGACAGAGGATGGGGGGCGGGAGAGGTAGGAAGTTCTACACCGCTCCTGCCTAGATCCTTTAGCGGGGTGGGAGGGGAGGGGGAAAGACAATCAGTTTGCAGACAGACATCCCAGGAACCAGTCCGACTCAGCAGAGGGGCCTGGGGGACTTCCCAGGACCTGGAGGAATTCCCGGCAGAGGCGGAGCGCGGCTCTTCCCGCCCCTTCCCCGCCCCGGGCCGGCGCCCTGCTCCTGGTCGCCCCTCCAGGCGCGGTACCGCGGGCGGAGCCCGAGGCGCCCCGCCCTCCCGGCCCCTTACGCGCTGCGGAGCTAGTTTGCACCGGTCGGCCCCACCCCCCTCAACCCCCCACCTTCCACCCCTCCCTCCCCAGTCACCCAGTTGCCCCCGCTGCCCTGTGTCCGCTCGGGTGTCCCGATTGCCGCGGCGACACCATGTTGGGCATGATCAGGAACTCGTTGTTCGGGAGCGTAGAGACGTGGCCTTGGCAGGTCCTGAGCCAAGGGGGCAAGGTAGGCCCGCAGGGCTTGCAGGGGGGCTGCGCCCCGCGCACCCTGAAGGGGTCGGGGCGGGTTCTGAGGGGCCGGTGGGACAGAAATGGCCCCCGGATAGTGCGTTATGGCTTCTGCCTTGGGCACGGCCCTCCATTGCCCAGCACTTGGCCTAGGAAGGAGGGAAGGGAGAGGCCCGGTGCAGCGGGGCTCAGGGCTCTGCTAAGCAGGGCACACACACAGGCGAGGCTGATTGGCGGGGGGAGTCCCAGCTTGGCGATGTAGGCAGCGCCTGTTGAATGCATCTAAACATTCGGAACTTGGGTTTGCTGAGAAACCCTCTTGCTGTCCTCAAGACACTCCCTTAAGAACAAGATCGAGGTAAATGTGCAAGGCCAGAGCACAGAGGAGATGCAAGCGTTCCGCCTGCGGGTGAGGGCGAGCCTTCGTGGAGGAAGTGTGGTCAGCTGGGCCTCAGGAATGTGCAAGAGTGCACAGAAGAGAGAAAGCGTGTGCAAAGGCCCAGTAAAACGGCTGTTGGCCCGCGGGAGTCCCAGAGTTGGGTGCCTAGGGTACAGCAGGAGTGAGTAGGGCATAACTGCTGTGTTCCCCTGAGACTGACTTCACTGCTAACACGGGCAAATTGGACGGCCCCCTCAAAACAAGGAGTCTGCCACTAGATTATCCTTTCCTCCCCGACAGCTACTTTGTGCCCTTAGTGGCTGTATACTCAGCGTCCAACTCAGTGCCTCATTTGTTAAAGGACTGTGCTGTCTGGGGGCCAAGTCCTAGTACCTAATACAGTGACCATCACACAAAGCCCTCAACTGGATTCTGGATTCTCCAAGCAGCCATAGCTGTCACTTCACCTGTCTGTATTTCTTTCCTTGGCTACAGGATGAGCAGTTTAGCCCTGAACACGGGGGACATTCAAATGCCTGTGAACTCAGCCTCGTGATCTCTAGGGTCCCTGTTGGCTCTAACACTTGAGGAATCCACATGTTACCATCAGCTCTCAGAGAGCTTTTCTTTCTGTGGTGGAGTCTGGCTCACTTGCTCTGTTTGGGTGAACAGACAGTGCAAATGCAGGCTGATGGTCTGGGATGGTCTGCTGCCTGTTTGCCCTCAGAGCCCTTCCTCACCCGTTTCCTGTTCTGCTCTCTGTGTCTGCAAGTGGAATGGGGGCTGACCCTTGTGGGCTGTTTCCCAGGCTGCAGTGTCAGCTCGCTCCCATCAAGGTTCGCCCAGTGGGAGGCACTAGTGGGAGATAAGAGGGCCCGAGGAAGGGAGAAGCCAGGGTACCTCTCCCTCTCCTTGTCCATCTGTCATATTTCTGGCGCAAGGTGCTTCTTTGTGGCTCTTGCTAGACAAGTCACCATGGTTCTAACTTCCACCAAGTGATCCAGGTACCTGAACTCAGGTAACAGATAATCTTCTTACCTCTATTAAGGCGCTACAGACCTCTGGGTTGCCTCGCTGTCCACTGTTGGGTATCTCAGTCCTTTATTATCTGTGAAATCAAGTCCTTGAATTAAGATGCCTCTGTTAAAAATACTCTAGTAGTTTCTGCTTCCTGTTTGATGTTTATTGATACAGCATCACCTGCCCCTGATTTGATGCCCCTACGGATAAAAGCAGCTGCCTGATAAGCATCTTCCCTCAGCATCTGATGGGCACATGGGGCAATATGGGATATTGTCGCCAGGCCAAAACAAATCATTTAACCTGAACGAACCTCAGATTCTGTAGTTGTAGGATAGGTATGCAAATGCCCTTCCAGAGTTACTATAAGTATTAAAAATTTTTTAAACATGAAAATATTTTGTAAACTAATATACCCTACCAAATGGTAGTATCATTACGTCAGAACTCACCTCATTTCCGCTCTTACTAGCTGTGTGGTCACAGGCAACTTTCTTAACCTCTCTAAAGCTAATCATGAGAGAAGATAATGTCATATCTTATCAGATTGTTTTGAAATTTAAATGAGATAACCAATTATAAATTGTTCAACAGACTACCTAGCATGTGGTGGGGGGTGGTAACTGTTAGCTTCCTCTTAGTATTACAGGTAATTGTATAGGAAAGTTACTTAACCTCTCAACCACTCTGAATACTAAAATTCCACAGTTATGAGAATGATAATATCTGTGTAGCAATTAAATGTCCAGATACTTATAAACCTGTCATATATATATGAAAATCCAGGGTATTATTATTTTGAAAAGAGCCTCTTCCTGAAATTATCTCTTACCCTGGGAAGAGTCTGAATGAGAAACTGTTGTCCACTCTCCTGGGCACATGGGTAGCACATGATCTGTCCCATGTAACTTGGGCTTGGGCTCACCAGATGTTCAAGACTGATTCCATGCCCCCATAGGGAGGCCCAGGCTGCTGCAGACCTTATCATGTGCCTTCTGTATTGCTCAGGGAGGGAGGAGGACACACAGTCTCTGTGTTGGGCTGGGTGGGTCTTGTGGGTGCTCAGAGCAGACTGATATTAATAACTGACATCTTTATGGGATTTGTGTCCAGCCTGTGCACACTGGTCGGGACCTAACTGCCTGGGTTTGAATCCTGGCTCCACTACTTGCCCACTATAACGTGGGCACATACTTAACCTCTTGTGCTCCTGTTCCATCTGAAAATAAAGATTTTTAAAAAAACTAACTTCTTCACAGGGTTGCTGGAGGGATTGATTGGATGAATCCAGGTAAAATGTTTAAAATAATACCTGACACATAGACAGTACTCACGTTGATAATAATGATGATTAATATTTTCTCATAATGAGAAAGTTAGCTTCCAAAATCAGCATGTGACAAGGGAAGACACTGACCTTGCAGAGGACCTTGCAAATCCCATACCAAGAAGCATTCTTGTAAGGCCTCTGTCTGGGACTTGAACTTGACCAGGGTTCCCAATGAATGTTGAAAATTGGTGTTTGTGGCCACGGGCCAAAATCCTCATCTAGTAACCATTGGGAGCACACGAGCTAGCTGAATATGGGGTGGAGAAGGACTATTCTCATGTTCCATGTAACAAGGAAATGCACTTAAAGATATTAGACTAGAAAAATCAAATGTGTTAACTGTATTAACTTAGCTGCTTTATTTTCTGCAAAAATAGAAAGAACTCTATTTAAGTTCAGCTTCCTGAAGAACTAAAATAGTTTTATAATATTGATTTCTCAAACCTAAATTTTCTCAGCGATCCAGTGATTCCAATGAGAGGTTATGGACACAGAGGCTGTGAAAACAGGCAATAGCTGCCATAGAACCACCTTAAGACATTGTAACCAGCTTCTCTTCAGAATAAATATAACTAAAGGAGGTTCCCATCTCTCCACCCAGCTATGGCTATTGTATCCCTCGTTATTAGAGTAAAAACCAGATTTCACTCCACAGCCTTCTTTCTCAATAGCATGCCTACTATGTGCAAGACATAGTGCTTAGGTGTTAAGAGATACAATGATAAACAAGACAGACAATCCCCTGAGCCCATGAGGCTGGCTTATGGTTGCAGGCAGAGGTTAAAAACATTACCATTCAGTTATAATTACAATAAGTATTGTGTTGTGAAAGTACAATGGCCTATAAAAATATCATTGGGAAGCTGTTTTTAATAAGGATCCTCTCTGAGGAAGCGACTTTTAGATGAGTAGGGGGCAGAGACAAGAACAAATACTCCAGGCAGCTACAGATACAGAGGCCCTGAGGCAGGAATGACCATGGCATTTATGCCATCATCAAATTCCCCCTGACTACCGAGTCAGCAATGAAGAAGATAGAAGAAAATAATACACTAGTGTTCATTGTGGATGTCAAGGCCAACAAGCACCAGATCAAACAGGTGTGAAGAAGCTCTATGACATTGATGTGGCCCAGGTCAACACCCTGATCAAGCCTGATGGTGAGAAGAAGGCATATGTTCGACTGGCTCCTGACTATGATGCTTTGGATGTTGCCAACAAAATTGGAATCATCTAAACTGAGTCCGGCTGCCTAATTATAAATATAAAAACTTTACATTGTAAAAAAATAAAAATTTAAAAAAAAGAGATAGCAGAAGGCCAGTGAAGAGGTGCTCTGGGTATAGCTGGCAAGGCAGGTAGAAGCTAGGTGGTCCCTGGACCATAAGAACTTGGCAAATGAAGGCTTGTAGACAGGGGATTAATGAACATGATTGGGTTTATATAGAATGTTCCATAAATGTTCTCTGGGCAATCTCATCCTCGTCACAGCTTTAGGTACCCTTTGTGCTGATGACTCCCAAATTCCTATCCCTATGCCAGTCACCTGCTGAGCTCCAGACCTTTGTGTCCAGCTGCACAGTGGACAGTTTGCTCATTTATAGCAGGAGGCAGGTGAACAGACAGATATGGAAGGGCCCTTCCAGTTCTAGAGTTATCTGCCTCGAGTTTATAGGAAGGAAGGATCACTTAGGAAGAAGAGGTTGCATTAAGCCTTAAAGGATGATAGACTTTTAATGGGGCCCTTGACTCTCTGCACCAAACTGGATTGCTTCCTTAGCAGCCTTTCTGGGGAACAGGCTAAGACACAGATCACCTATACCATTCCCCAGAACTGAAGATTCAGACACACTTGCAAAATTCTATATTTAGATCACACAAAAATCAGTTGAACTAATTTGGGGTAGATGAAACTCACTTGCTGTCAGATCACCATCACTGGACTGATAGTTACCCAACTCCCCATGACAGCCTACAAGTTCTTCAGGTTCTGGCCCCAGCCAGACCTCTGGCCTCCTCTGTTGCCCGGCCCTGCTGGACAGTCATGCTCCAGCCACAAAGAACCACCTGTATTCATCACCATCAACACACTGTTCTTTCACTCGTCTCTTTCACCCTGTGGTGCCTATTATCTGGAATTGCCCTCCCTAAACTATTAGAGCGTTTACGACATTGTATAACAATTATGTAATTCTTCTCACCACCCAACTAGACTGCCTCTGTCATATCGAACTCTAAATATGTAGCACCTGGCGGAGGTTTTCAATAAATGTTTACTCAATGAATCAGTGCAGCAGACTGAATATCCAGTGGGATGATCTGTAAGCACCGCAATGTCAGCATAACCTACCCAGACACATAAACATACACACGCATGCTCCCTAAACTAACTGTGTTCCCACACTGCCCTTCCACTCCTCTCCTCTCCCCTTAAACACGTCATCATGCTATAACCTGTTTCCTGCTACTTCTATTAGACCGTGCCTCTCATGAGGTCAGAAATCATATCTTTTATTTCTGTTTTGTAGCACCTGGCACAGGGCTCAGCACATAGTAGATGTTCCATAGTTGCTGGCCGAATGACTAAAAGAAGAAAAGATCCTGCTAGCTTTCTCCAGTGAGAACTTGTTTCTCCATTGTAAGATTTCCTTCAACGTAATCATCCAACCTTTCTACAGAATTTTAAAGTTTCTGTTGTATTTTTCATTTCCAAGGGCTCTTTGATCTCTGAACATTCTGTTTTTTACAGCAATTTAGAGATGTTCAGGGTGGTGTTCTTCTCTTACCTCTCTAAAAATAGTGATTGCATGAAGTTTTTTCTTCTGTCTCTACACATAAGAAATCCTAGAATCTATTTCTCATGGCCCCTTATATTCTACCCTGTAGACATATCCAGGCTAGTTATGGAAAGTTCCTTAGCAGCTTGTGCCTCCTGTAACTGGATTATTTCTGTTTCTAAAGTCATCACAGGTTGCTCCCATCTATCTCGTAAGCACTGTGTATTCTCTGTCTCTAGGAAGAAGTGTCCTATGAGGAAAGGACCTGTGAAGGTGGGAAGTTTGCCACAGTGGAAGTGACAGATAAGCCTGTGGATGAGGCTTTAAGGGAAGCAATGCCCAAAGTCATGAAGTATGTGGGAGGCACCAATGACAAGGGTGAGTGTCCCTGAAGGATGTGGCTCTAGTCTCAGTGGCGAGCCTTGCATGGTCTTCACTTCATTAGTGGAAAACACAGGGAGGGGCCACAGTGCACCTGTCACTTCCTGTTTCAGTGACATATGAACTTGCTGCACTGACCTCTGTCCGGCCAACCCTTCACTCTGTATATACCTGTTTTAGATTGGTTGGTTTGTTTTTTTAAAAAATATTTTTTATTGATTTTGAGAGAGAGAAAGGGAGAGGGAGAAGGAAAGGAACATCGACCAGTTGCCTCCCACCCATATGCACCCCCTACCAGGGACTGAGCCCATAACCTGGCCGTGTACCCTGACCAGAATCGAACCAGCCACCTTTCCATGCGCTGGACTACTTTCAACCAACTGAGCCAGCCATGGTAGTTTGTGGTTGTTTTTTAACCGTACCGTGCTTATCATGTCTTTGCATTGGTGAACTCAGTGAAGTGTGTCCACGGTAAGTCAAGCCATAAAGAGACAGTCAGCCTCTGACTTGAGATCTTAACTCCCAGAATGGAAATCTCCAGTCAGCCCCCTGGTAGCTCAGAGTCTGAGGGGTCCTGAGAGACAGCGAGTGATGACTGGCAGATCCCTGACAATGGAAGAGTCTGAGAATTCTAAAGCTGCCCCACTCCTAAAGCCTGGGCAGTTGTATGGGCTACCTCCCTGCTTTAAAATGAGAGGCATGATGTTTCCGTGTACCTGTTAGCATGTAAACCACATTTAAACATGAATTTAATTCTTAAACTCTCTAATTTTGACTATACTTTGGAATCACTGAAAACTTAAAATGGGTCAGGAAGCAAGGTGAAAAGGGAGATGGCATGGTTAATTTTTAGGATAGTTCTCAAGCTGATTGTTTAGAAGGCTAGAAACTGGTATTAACCTTAGCTACATTTACTAGGACCACAGTAATCAGGCCTTGAACAATAAGCTGACCCATAGGAGGTCAGGAAGAAATCTTTTTCTTCTTAACATTAGCATGACATATTTTATAAGAAAATATGTGTAAAAATTATAAAACTCGTTAAAGAAAATCACAAAACAGCCTCCCTCATCCATCTTTTCTAGTATAATCATTGTTGTCTTTTGAATGTATTTCTTTAGGGCTCTTTAATAGGCTTTTTAAATGTAATCATAGCGTTTGTGTAATTGTACATCCTGTGTCTGTTACTTATTTCATCACTATTTTCCACTGTTGTGAAATAGTCTTCTTCAGCATAATTATTACTAGCTACATTGTACTGCATCACGTGCCTATAGTTTATTAGGACATATTCCTATTTTGAGCCTATTTATATGGCTCCCAGTTTCTCACAAATATAAATTTCACTGTAATGAATATCTTATTACTAATAGCCTTTTCCGTATTTTGGGTATTTCCTTAAAATTGACATTTAGATAGGAAGTAATTAAGTACTGATATTTAGGGTTTTGATATATATTACTAAATAATTTTTTCTAAGAGAGTTGAATTACTAGGATCCTACTTCCAATATATCCAAATTGGAGGTCTTTTGTGGGTCTTTTGTGCCCACCATTTTTTTTTAATGCCTCAAGTGTTTATTATTAATTTCGTGACCAGAAAATATTTTCATGGAAGGAGAAGGAGGCTAGCAGATTTTCACAGGCCTGAGCAAGTCCCGACTCTCAATCCCACCTCACTCCGTGGGCTTTTCTGTTTGCAGGAATTGGGATGGGGATGACAGTCCCTATTTCCTTCGCCGTGTTCCCCAATGACGAAGGCTCCCTACAGAAGAAAATCAAAGTCTGGTTCCGGATTCCAAACCAATTTCAGAGCGATCCGCCCGTTCCCAGTGACAACAGCATTAAGATCGAGGAGAGGGAGAGCATCACTGTCTATTCCATGTAAGGAGACCATTTTTTAGGCATCTAAGGGGTGCTTAAGCGTTTGCATTACATTTATATTTTTTCCAGCTCTGCTGAGATATAATTGACATAGAACATTGTATTACTTTAAGGTGCACATATAATGCTTTGATCAATGGTTACCACAATAAGTTTAGTTATCATTTATCACCTGACATAGTTATGAAATTTTTTTCTTGAAATGAGAACTTTTAAGGCCTATTCTCTTAGTAACTTTCAAATATACAATACAGTATTATTAACTATAGTCACCTTATTGTGCATTACATCCCCAGAACTAATTTATCTTACAGCTGGGAGTTTGTACCTTTTCACCACCTTTAGCCCATTTCTCCACTCCTCCCCCTTATCTGGCAACTATCAATATGTTCTGTGTATCTATGAGTTCTTTTTTCTTTTTTTTAATTCCACATATAAGTGAGATCATAAGTATTTGTCTTTCTCTGTCTGACCTCTTTCATTTAGCATAATACCCTCAAGATCCACCCATGTTGTCACAAATGGCAAGATTGCCTTCTTTTTTGTGGCTGAATAATATTCCATTTTTTAGATATATCACATCTTCTTTATCCATTTATCAGCAGATGGATACTTAGGTTATTTCCAGATCTTGGCTATTATAAATAATGCTGCATTGTACATGGGGATTCAGATATCGCTTCAAGGTAGTAATTTTATTTCCTTGGGATATATACTCAGACATGGAATTGCTGGATCATGCAAAAGTTCTATTTTAATTTTTTGAGGACTCTCCATACCATTTTCCACAGTGGCTGCACCAATTTATATAACCACCAACAGTGCACAAGAGTTCCCTTTTCTTCACATTCTTGTTGCCTGTTATTTCTTGTCTTTTGGATAATAGCCATCCTAATAGGTATGAGGTCATATCTCATTGTGGCTTTGACTTGTATTTCCCTGATGATTAGTGATATTGAGCACCTTATTATATACCTTTTGGCCTTTTGCATATCTTTTTTGGCAAAATGTCTATTCAGATCCTCTGCCTTTTTATTTTTTTAAATCAGATTGGCTTTTTGCTATTGAGTTTTTTATATACATGTGTCCCAAAAATTGTATACACACTTTAACAGCTGATAGTTCAGTTTTGAAAATAAAATATATTTTTGCCCTAACCAGTTTGGCTCAATGGATAGAGTGTCGGCCTGTGGACTCAAGGGTCCCAGGTTCGATTCTGGTCAAGGGCATGTACCTTGGTTGAGGCCCATCTCCAGTGGGAGGTGTGCAGGAGACAGCTGATCGATGTTTCTCTCTCATCGATGTTTCTAACTCTCTGTCCCTCTCCCTTCCTCTCTGTAAGAAATCAAAAAATATATTTTTTAAAAAAAGAAAGAAAATGAAATATATTTTAATACACACTGCCTTTATCATTATTCAAAGTTGTATATACATTTTGGGGGGACACCCTATATTTGGATATTAACCCCTTATCAGAGTTGCAAATATTACTTCTTTTCAGACTTGCCCTTATAAATTTAACCTCTCCTCAGATTTGGCTCTTAACCAAATTAACCCCTTATCAGATTTGCAAATATTTCCTCCCATTTGGTAGGTTGCCTTTTCATTTTGTTGATGGTTTTGTTTTTGGTTGTTGTTGTTTTTTTGTGTGTGTGGTTGTGTTTTTGTTTTGTTTTGTTTTTTTGCTGTGCAGAAGCTATTTAGTCTGATGTAGTCCTACTTGCTTATTTTTGCTTTTGTTTCCTTTGTTTTTGCTGTCAAATATAACCATTGCCACACTGAGGTCAAGAAGCTTACCACCTTTGTTTTCTCCTAGGAACTTTACATTTCAGGTCTTAGGTTCAAGTCTTTAATATTTTTAAATTGATTTTTGTATATGGTGTCAGATCGGGGTCCAGTTTTAATTTTTTTGTATGTGGCTATCCAGTTTTCCCAACATCATTTATTGAAGAAACTATCCCATCCTCATTGTATATTTTTTACTCCTTTATTGTAAATTAATTGACCATACATGCATGGATTTAGTTCTGGGTTCTCTCTTTTCTTTCATTGATCTATGTATCTATTTTTATGCCAATACCATATTGTTTTGATTACAATAGGTTTGTAATATTGTTTGAAGTCAGGAAATGTGTGATATCTCCAGCTTTGTTCTTCTTTTTTCAAGATTTCTCTGGCTATTCAGGGTCTTTTACAATTCCATACCAATTTTAAGATTGTTTTTCCATTTCTCTGAAAGTTGGGATTTTGAAAGGGATTGCATTAATCTGTAGATTGTTTGGGTAGTGTGGACATTTTAATGATAGTCTTACAATCTATGAGCATGGATTATCTTTCCATTTATTTGTTTCTTCTTCAATGTCTTTAATTAACGACTTATAGTTTTCAGTGTCCAGATCTTTCACCTCCTTCGTTAAATTTATTTCTAGATTTTATTCTTTTTGATGCAATTGTAAATGGGATTCTTTCTTAGTCTCACTTTCCAAATTCAGATTGTTGATTAATTATGAAATATTGAGTTCAGATGATTTTTCACTTCCATTTCCTCAGCCTACAGCACACAAACATGTGCATTGTATCTGAATAAATACTTTGGTCAGTTGGAAAATTGACTTGACTATAGAGAATATCCTTTCAGCTTAAGCTTAGCCACAACAAGGTTCTGGGAGACTCAGAAAAAAATTTGGGGTCATAAATACATAGGAGACATAAGACTAGGATACCTCATTTTTACCTCACACTTCCCTCAATGCTGGGAGGGCAGGGAGTCAGACCTGGACTGCCACCCCCTTGGTGGTTCATGATCTGTGGTCCTTTGAGCAGAGCACACGTGCATCCTATTCTCATCCTCATCCTGTTTCCAGGGTCTCATTTGTGGCCACGTCCCCGTGACCGTAGTGAATAACAGGTGCAAATGGTTGCATGCTCTCATTCTTTGGACCCCAACCTCCCCTTAGAAACCAAATCTTTTCTAGATAATCAGTGACTATTTGTTAAAACCCTACCGTGTGATGGGCACCCAACCATGTATAGGCAGACACCAGGAGTTTCACCACTAGTTACCATAGAACAGCCTCATGAGAAATAAATACACAATTAATCTCGCACTGGACAGTTTTAGTCCACTCGCAGGGGGCCTCCAAACTTAGCTGTTTGGCAGACTTGCTCCAACTCTACACCTGAGGGCGCAGTTTTCTCTGTAGAGGACGCATAATGATACTGTGAGCATGACTGAACTGGGCAGTTAGTCCAGGAGACCCTGGGGCCCCCCAGAGGACACTGAGTGTACTACAGCTGGGCAGCAATAAATGGAGACCTCCACCTCTTCTACTCTAATCTTCATTCAGATTCTCCAGCCTTCACTGTGGAGGCTGCAGAGAAAGTAAACTCTAATTAAAGAATTTCTTTCTAGTGCAGGGACTAGGGTGGGGACGTGAGGCATTTGTTTTGCAAGATTTAAGGAGGCACTTACTCTCATAGTCGTCCAAGCACAGGATTGGCACTGAGAGCCAGTACCTCCTTAAATCTTGCACACTAGGTGTCTCAGCTGACTCGCCCTAGTTCCTGCTCGTCTTCTCCATTCTCTTTCCTGTGTCTTGGGAGGCAATCTGATGCAATATAATGAACAGTTATATTTTAGTATAGTTTGAATTCCAGGATGATGCTTGGGAAGTTTTTAAGAGTTACTTTCCCCATCCATTAAGTACTGATATTATCATCTACTTCATAGGATTACTGTTAAAGATTCAGTATTTACTAAGATGCTATTTATAAGTTACTTAATGTTTATGACCTGTAATAGGTTTCAGTAATAACTCTTTCCCTTCTTATTCCATAAGGAATGAGGTTGATGATTAAATTTGTTCACATTAGACTCTAAGGCTAGTTTCTAATTCAGGGGTGAGGAACCTTTTTCTGCCAAGGGTCATTTGATGTTTATAACATCATTCGTGGGCCACACAAAATTATCAACTTAGAAACTAGCCTGCTATATTTGGTCAAATATTTAATTAACTCACCCCTAATGCCTGGGCAGGGACAAACCAAATGATTTTGTGGACCTTATATGTCCCAAGGACCAGATGTTCCCCACCCTTTATTAATCATGTGTATGACCAGGCCCAGGATAATGAGTTGGTACGATTTTTTTCATTTGCCTTTAACTTTTTAGTGTAGAAACTTTCCAACTTATAACAAGATAGCAGGGATAAGATTATGAAACCCTGTGCACCCATCACTCACCTTCAATAATAATTAACTCAAGGCCAGTTCTGTGTCATGTGTACCTTCACAACTTCCACCCAGTCCCTACTCTGGGTCAGTTTTAGGTGAATTCCAGATATTGTATTATTTCATTTGTAAATATTTTCAGTGTGGCTGCTGAAGACTCTTAAATAAATGATCAGACTAACTTTTTACTCCTAAAATTTTAGCAGTCATTCATCAATGTTATAACAATACTAGGGGCCCGGTGCACAAAAATTTGTGCACTCGGGGTGGGGGTCCCTCAGCCCGGCCTGTGCCCTCTTGCAGTTTGCGACACCTCAGAGGGGGGGGATGTCCACCTGCTGGCATGCCTGGCCAGCCTAGGTGAGGGGCTGAGGGCCATTTTCAGGCTGCCCACAGCCCCTTCAGGGTTCCTGCACTGGGGGGTGGGAGGGCTGGTGAGTGCAGGCCTGGACGTTTCCCACTGGAGGGCCCA
>PVJC01028994.1:5243-22289 GCA_004026665.1 Murina feae | reverse complement strand
CAGGCCAAGTCCCCTCGAGCGCCTCCTTCCCCAGCGGCTCTGATCCCCAGGGGCTCTTAGCCTAAACGGAGCCGCTGGGGTGCCTGGCCTTTCTGCCCTGCAAGCCAAGTGCCCGCGCCTCCTTCCCCAGCGGCTCTGAGCCGAAGCGGAGCTCACATTGCTGGGGTGTGGAGCCTTTCCACCCCATAGGCCGGATCCCTGCACGCCTGGATCCTGCAAGGCATCAGCCACCCCCGCCCAGCCCACTCTGCTGCCCTATAGTTCCCATGACTCACCCGCTGCTCTCTCCGTGGCTCCCAGCTGCCATCTTGCCTGGGCTAATTTGCATACAGCCGCTCTGATTGGCTGGTGGGCGTGGCTTACCCTATCTCGGAGAAACGGTTAATTTTACTATTTTGCTTTTATTAGTTTAGATATGTATATATGTATGTACACATATATACATATATATGTATATATCTATATCTGTGTATATATATTGATCTGAACTTTTTTAATGCTTAGATTGAGTTCTCATGTTTTCCCTAACCGTATCCTCAGTAATTCAAGTTATAGTGCTACTAGATTTATTGAGAAGTATCTTATTTAATTTAAAGCTCCCTCCTTTGCTTTGGTGAGATTCAGTTCTACTTTACCAAGGTCATGCTGGAGACTGAATCAGTGGTGACCAGTTTATTCCCTTTGTGACTGTAGATTTGAGAGCTCTGTCCTCTGTACTTTTAGTTACAGAATGGACTATTCCTGGCCCCTTATGTGTCCAGCCCTGAAACTTTAAGAATATTCTTAGATTTACTCTGATTTTTTTTTTTTTACTCTGATGTTTTTTGATCTACAGTCACAAACATTGCCCCAGAAATTAGCACACTATGGCTGTGGAGGAGAGTACTTTGTGTTAATTGTTATTTTTTTATTGTGTAAAAGTGAATCAGCCTGGTTTTGGAAATTAACAACAAGATTTAAACACGTTAAAAGCAGCAGAAATCTTCTCAGTAGTCTGAGTTTTAAAGTTGACATAATTACAAAAGTAAGACACAGGTGTTATAAAAAATTCAAGCTATGCCAAATATGCAGGCTAAACCATCACAGTTCTCCATTTGCCAATACAACTTTTCATCATCAGTAGCTTGGTGGGTATCGATCCACCTTTTCTATGTTGGCATATAAAGGTGTCACACTTCTTAGTGTTATACTTATTTGAAAAGGGTTAAAATGAAATGTTGCATAAGGGTAAGATTTCATTGCTTACTCTTAGTCTGACTGATTTGTATTCTGTAATTACTTCCTTCTAAACATCCCTTGAAATTTATGACTATAATACCAATGATAAAGCAGCAGTAGGTAATGTAGTAGAAAGAGCCTCAAATTCTGCAACAAAAATCACAGATTATGAAATTTACTAGCTTCACAGTGGCGTGACTGAGTAAATCATTTAATTTTCTTTTGTTTATTTCTGAGATTTTTTTTAATTTTTGTGATTCTGTAATTCTCTCAAAAAATTATGTATTGTTTTATTTTAGAAAATAAATGAGCAGTTTATAAATAATGCAGAAAAAATAAATGTAATTTCTAATCGGAAAAAGAAATCGACTAACTTCAAAATTGACTATAGCTTTATATTATGGTACAATGTTACCTAGAATTATTTCACTATGATCTTAGCTTTAAAACACTTTAACTTACAAAAAAAAAAAGCTGCAAGAGATAAATCCAAACACAACTGGAGAAATTTTATTATGAAATAATTGATGTTACCTACATTCTAGTTTTGTATTGTGACTCTCTTTGTAAAGCAATTACATAAACTCTAAAGAACTATAGATTATAAATTCAATTTATATTTAAAATTCATCTGTGACATGAATATAAAGTGTCAGTCTGTTTTATATTGCTAGTGTTAGAAAATGAATTAAAGAAACAGAAAATGTCTACAAATTTGGAGTTTAGTGAATATGTTTAAAGAATCCCAGGTAATGAATAAGACAGATATTTTTTATCTAGTGAGCAGACCCATCAGTATTTTATAAAGTGTGAAGATGGAGACGACATTATTTACTTCCAGATTTCTTTAGGACACTGTTACAATCTTCTTCAGAGGCAAGTATCAAGCTTGATGTCTTTCTGGGTCAAAATAGAACATTGTCAATATATTTTAGGGGGGAATATTAAAACTGGGTCTAGGCTGATAGAAACATGAATGATTCCATGATGTGTGTCAAGGCATCCTGTCTTTATGGGTAGAAAAAAGCCTTGGAGAGTTGGATTTTATTCTCTTCTGTTGTGCTCCAGTTATACAGCACTGATAGTTCATACACTATCCTTGGATTTTCCGTAGCCATTTTAAGGCAACTAAAATAAAATAAATAAAATAAATAGGTATTTAGATACCTGCTGGGGACATTCTCTTTTTCACACATCTGACCAACTGGCTATAAATTCAAAGAGTTCCCACAACCCCTTTTCCCCCCTCATATGTAATAGAATAACTAACAGAACTCTGGAAAAAGCTATTCTTGACTACAGTTTTATTATCAAGGATACACATTAGGACCAGGCAACTGTAGAGACAGGTAGAGCTGGCCCTGGGAGGGTCCTGAATACAGAACTTCCATGCTTTCTCCCCATGGGATCCAGGTGTATCAAACTCCTGGCACATCAGTGAGAAACCAACCAGGAAGATTTCTCAAGTTTTGGTGTCCAGGGTTTTTATTGGAGTTTCATTGTGTAGGCACCACTGATGGAATCACTGTCCGCATTACTGAACTCAATCTCCAGCCCCCAGATGTTGGGAGGTAGGGTGATATCACAGATCAAAGCCCCAATGCTCTTACAATATGGCCAACCTTTATTGTGAACTAGCTAGGGTCCTACCAGGAGTCACTGAATTAGCATACACTCAGGTATGAGACAAAGTTTGTGAATTACAAAGACATTCTTTTCTTTTCTCAGAAAATTCCAAGGATTTGGAGTGTCTCGGGAACAAGGGCAAAGGCCAGTCAGCTTCTTGATTATATGACAAGTGGTACACTCCAGAGCCTTCTCTTTAAAATGTTAGTAGTTATTTCACCTGTGTATGCACATAAATTAGCCACAAAGTTAGACATTCTGGTTGTTTTCTTCCATAATATCTGGAAGCATGTAGCTTCCTTCTCTTCCAACGTGTTCTTTACCTCTCATAGTCTGATTGGAGTATGAGATAATGTAATTTTTTTTCCTGAGAAAACAATCAATATGGGTTCTTATGTATAGGCAAAGTCTAAAAGACTGAGGCTGAGAACAACTAATTTTATTAATTTATTAATTTATTTATTTTTTGTCTTTAAAAGTAATTAACTTTTTTATTGTTTAAAGTATTACAAATAGTAGTACATGTGTTTCCTTTTCCCCCATGACCTCCCCCTGGCCTTCCCTACCCGCTGGCACATGCCCTCACCCCACAGTGTCTGTGTCCATTGGTTATGTTTATATCCATGCATACAAGTTCTTTGGTTGATCTCTTACCCTCCTCTTTCCCCTGACTTTCCTTTGAGGTTTGACAGTCTGTTTGATGCTTCTTTATCTCTGTATCTATTTTTGTTCATCAGTTTATGTTGTTCATTATATTCCACAAATGAGTGAGATCGTGTGGTATTTATCTTTCTCTGAATGGCTTATTTTGCTTAGTATAGTGCTTTTTAGTTCCAACCATGCTGTTGCAAATGGTAAGAATTCCTTCTTTTTTACCGCAGCATAGTATTCCATTGTGTAGATGTACCACAGTTTTCTAATCCATTCATCTGCTGATGGGCACTTAGGCTGTTTCCAAATCTTAGCTATGATAAATTGTGCTGCTGTGACTATAGGGATGCATATTATCCTTTCTGATTGGTGTTTCTGGTTTCTTGGGATATACTCCTAGAAGTGGGATTACTGGGTCAAATGGAAGTTCCATTTTTAATTTTTGAGGAAACTCCATACTGTTCTCCACAGTGGCTGCATCAGTCTGCATTCCCACCAGCAGTGCATGTGGGTTCCTTTTTCTCTGCATCCTCTCTAGCACTTGTGCTTTGTTGATTTGTTGATGATAGCCATTCTGACAGGTGTGAGATGGAACCTCATTGTTGTTTTGATTTGCATCTCTTGGATGATTAGTGACTTTGAGCATGTTTTCATATGTCTCTTGGCCTTTTGTATGTCTTCTTTCAAAAAGTGTCTATTTAGGTCCTTTGCCCATTTTTTTGGATTGTTTATCTTATTTTTGTTAAATTGTATAAGTTCCCTGTAAGTTTTGGACATTAAGCACTTATCGGAGATAATATTTGCAAATATGTTCTCTCATGCAATGGGCTTTCTTGTTGTTTTGTTGATGGCTTCTTGTTCACAAGCCTTTTATTTTGATGTAGTCCCATTTGTTTATTTTATTTTTTAAAATATATATTTTATGGATTTTTTTACAGAGAGGAAGGGAGAGGGACAGAGAGTCAGAAACATCAACGAGAGAGAAGCATCGATCAGCTGCCTCCTGCCCACCTCCTACTGGGGATGTGCCTGCAACCACAGTACATGCCCTTGACCGGAATCAAACCTGGGACCTTTCAGTCCACAGGCCAATGCTCTATCCACTGAGCCAAACCGGGTAGGGCCTATTTGTTTATTTTTTCCTAGGAGTTGTATCGGTAAAGATATTGCTATGACAAATATCTGCTATTTTGCTGCCTGTGGCTTCTAAGATTTTTATGTTTTCCCATCTTACATTTAAGTCCTTCATCCATTTTTAGTTTATTTTTTGTATGGTGTAAGTTGATGGTCTAGTTTCATTTTTTTGCATGTTTCTGTCCAATTTTTTCAGAACAATTTATTGAAGAGACTATCTTGACTCCATTGTATACTCTTGCCTCCTTTGTCAAATATTAATTGAGCATAATGGCTTGTGTCGATTTCTGGATTCTCTGTTCTATTCCATTGGTCTATATGTCTATTCTTATGGCAGTACCAGGCTATTTTGAGAATAGTAGCTTTGTAGTATAGTTTGATATCTGGTATTGTGATCCCTCCAACTTTGTTCTTCTTTCTCAAGATTACTGCAGCTATTTGGGGTCTTTTTTTTATTCCAGATGAATTTTTAGAGATTTTGTTCTAGGTCTCTGAAGTATGCCATTGGTGTTTTAATGGGGATTGTGTTGAATCTATTGATTGCTTTGAGTAGTATGGACTACCCATTTTAATGATGTTGATTCTACCAATCCATGAACAATGTATATTCTTCCATTTGTTTATGTCTTTTCTATCTCTTTTTTCAGCATCCCATAATTTTCTGAGTTCAGGTTCTTTAGCACCTTGGTTAAATGTATTCTGAGGTATCTGGATTTTTATTGTTGTTGTTTTTTGGTTTTAGTTTCTCTTTCTGTGAGTTCATTATTGGTGTATCAGAAAGCCATAAACTTCTGGGTATTAATTTTATATGCTGCTACATTGCCGAATTAATTTATTAAGTTTGGTAGTTTTTTGATGGAGTCTTTAGGGTTTCCTATGTGCAATACTATGTCATCTGCGAATAATGACAATTTTACTTCTTCTTTTCCAATTTGGATGCCTTTTATTTCTTCTTCTTGTCTGTTTGCCATGGCTAGTACTTCTAGTACTCTTTAAAACAGGAGTGGGTAGAGTGTGCATCCCTCTCTTGTTTCTGTTCTTGGGGAAAATGGTTTTAGTTTTTCCCCATTGAGTATGATGTTGGCTATAGGTTTGTCATATATGGCTTTTATTATGTTGATAGATGATCCTTCTATTCCCATATTCCTGAGAGTTTTTATCAAGGAAGGGTATTGGAGTGTGTCAAATGCTTTCTCTGCATCAATGGGTATGATGATATGTTTTTATCTTTTTATTTGCTTATGTGGTATGTCACATTTATTGATTGGCGGATATTATACCATCCTTGCATTCCTGGAATAAATCCCACTTGGTCATGGTATATGATCTTTCTAATGCAATGCTGGATTTGATTTGTTAGAATTTCGTTGAAAATTTTGGCAGCTATGTTCAAGAGGGATATTGGCCTGAAATTCTCTTTCTTTGTATTTTCTTTATCTGGTTTTGGGATTAGTGTAATTCTTGCTTTGTACAAAGATCTTGGGCGTCTTTCCTCCTCTTAAATGTTTTGGAATAGTCTGAGGAGGATAGATTTTAGTTCTTCTTTGAATGTTTGATAAAACTCTCCTGTTTTATATGGTTCAGGACTTTTGTTTGTTGGAAGTTTTTTGATTATGGCTTCAATTTCCTCCATAGTAATTGACCTATTCAGATTTTTTTATTCTTCCTAATTGAGTTTTGGATGGTTATATTTTTCTAGGAATATGTACATTTCTTATAGGTTGACCAGTTTGTTGAAATAGAGTTGCTCATAGTATTTTTTTTTTAACAATCCTTTGTATTTCTGTGGGGTCTGTTGTTATTTTGCCTCTTTCATTTCTGATTTTGTTTATTTGTTTCTTCTCTCTTTGCTTCTTGGTGAGCCTGGCTAGAGGTTTATCAATCTTATTTACCCTTTAAAAGAACCAGCTCTTGGTTTAATTGATCTTTTATATAGTTTTTTTTTTTGTCCCTGTGTCATTTATTTCTGCTCTGATCTTTATTATTTCCTTTTTTCTGCTCACTCTGTACTTTTCTTGTTGCTCTCTTCTAATTCTTTAAGTTGTAGAGTTAGATGGTTTATTACCAGTTTTTCTTGTATTTTGAGGTAGACTTGTAATGCTATGAACTTCCCTCTCAGGACTGCTTTCATTGTGTCCCATATATTTTGGATTATTATGTTTTCATTGTCATTTTTTTCCAAGATTTTTTTAAATTTCTTCTTTGATCTCTTCAATAACCCAGTCATTATTTAACAGCATGCTATTCAGCTTCCAAGTGTTTGAATTTTTTTGTTTTTATTGTAGTTTATTTCTAATATTATGCCATGTGATCTGAGAAGATACTTGATATGATTTGAATCTTCTTGAATTTAAAGAGACTTTGCTTGTGTCCCAATATGTGGCCTTTCTTTGAAAATGTCCCATGTGCACTTGAGAAGAATCTATATTTTTTAGCTTTGGGGTGGAATTTCTGAAGATGCAGATTAAAATCATTTGATCTAGTGAGTTGTTTAGGATTGATGTTTCTTTGCTCATTTTTTGTCTAGAGGATTTATCCAGTGATGTTAATGGGGTATTAAAGTCTCCTACTATGATTGTATTTATATTGCTGTCAATCTCTCCCCTGATATATTCTAGAAGTTTTTTCATGTATTTGGGTGCTCCTGCATTGGGTGCATATATGTTTACCAGAGTTATATGCTCTTGTTGTATCAATCCCTTTAGAATTATGAAGTGGCCTTCCTTGTCTCTTGTTATGGCCTTCACTTTGAGGCCTTCACTTTGAGGTCAGATATAAGTATTGCTACCAGAGCTTTTTTTTTCTTCCCCATTTCAATTTGCCTGAATGATATTTTTCCATCCCTTCACTTTCAGTCTGTGTGAGTCCCTTGTTCTGAGGTGGATCTCTTGTAGACAACGTATATATGGGTCATGTTCTCTTATCCATTCAGTCACTCAGTGTCTTTTGATTGGAGCATTTAGTCCATTTACGTTTAATGTTGTTGATAGATACTTGTTTGTAGCCATTTCTATTCTTTATGCCTATGTTCTTTCTTCCCTTTCTATTTCTTCTTTTTAAAACATTCTCTTTAGCCTTTCTTGCATTACTGGTTTGGTAGTGATTAACTCCCCTAGTCTCTTTTTTGGTCTGCAATGCTCCTGATTTCCCCTTCAATTTTGATTGATAGCATTGCTGGATGGAGTATTCTTGGATTTGTTCCTTTGCTTTGCATCACTTTGTATACCTCATCCCATTCCCTTCTAGCCTACTCTGTTTCTGTTGAGAAATAATTTGATAATCTGATGGGAGATCCTTTGTAGGTCTCTCTCTTGCAGCCTTTAACATTCTTTCTTTGTCGTTAACCTTTGCCATTGTAATTACGGTGTGTGTTAGTGTGGGTCTTTTGTTGTTCATCTTGTTTGGGACTCTGTGTGCTTGTGTGATTTTTTTCTTCCCCATATCAGGGACATTTTCTGTCATTATTTCTTCAAATAGGTTCTCTTATCCTTGCTGTTCTTCTTGTCCTTCTGGCATCCCTATTATACTTATGTTACTTCATTTCATGTTGTACCAAAGTGCTCTTAGGCTCTCCTCCTACTTTTTAATTTTTTTCTCCAATTGCTGTTCTGATTCGGCTTATTTCTCTACCTTATCTTCTAACTCACTAATTCAGTCCTCCACTTCTCCTAGTCTACTGTTGAAACCTTCCATCGTGTTTTTGATTGTAGCTATATCACTTTTGATTTCTTCTTGATTTTTACATAGGTTTTGATTTTCTCATCCATCCAGTTTATGAATTGTATGACAATTACTCTGAATTCTTTTTCTGACATATTGCATGCCTGCTTTCATTTAGTTTTTTTCTTGGTGATTCCTCTTTTTTTTTCTTGGGAGATTGTTTTATTGTCTCCCCAGTCTTGCTATCACCAGAAAGTCCAAGTGCCAAGTTGCGCGGGCCTGAGCCATGTGCAGTGAGAGCATCAGCCACCTGAACATTACTGAAGAGCTCAGGCACTGAGATGTGTGGCTACAGTGGGTTGTAGGGAGCCACAAGCAACGAGAATCAGAGTCCCTGTGTGTGCGCGCCGAGAATTACAGTCACTGATGCTCAGTGCAGGCTTGCACACGTGCCGATAATCAGGATCCATATGCACACCCAGAGAATTTGAGGCACTGGCGCTTGGTGCAGCCTCACGTGCATGCTGAGAATCAGGGTACCTGCACGCGTATGCTGAGAGTCAGAGCCCTCACGTGCGCACTGGTAATCAGAGTCCCCATGCACATGCACTGGTAATTGCAGTCACTGCTCCTCAGTGAGGCCTCGCACAGCGCTGAGAATCAGGGTTCCCGTGTGTGTGCTGAGAGTCAGTCACTGGCGCTCAGTGTGGCCATGCACGTGCTGAGAATCAATCCATGCAGGCGTGTCTGAGAACCAGAGCACCAGGCCTGCTAGGCAGGGGCAGGTTTCACAGCCGCCCAGTGTTGGCGGGAGGCCCACTAGCGCAGGGCAGTTCAGTTCGCATGGGCAGTATTACCCTGCGGTGGGCTGGCGAGGAGGGGGATGAGCTGTGTGACTCACAGGAATCAGGCCAGGATGTTAGGAGTCTTGGTGTCCCTGGGTCTGCAGCTGTGGTAGCAAGCTTTGTCCAGAGTAGCTGTAGGGTCTTGGTTTGCATCGGAGGCCAGTCTGGGTGGTGGTGAGGCTGGGATCCTAGTCACGTAATTCTTTTTTTTTTTTTTACTTTATGTAAATATTTATTCCTTTGTTCTCGTGATACAAGTAGATTTTATAGCATATACTTATAAAATATTTTACCAATTAACTTTTTATTTAGCAAAAACTTATCTTAGCATATTTATAGAGGTATGAGAACACTAAGAAAAACCTCAGCTGCCAAATATAATATTATAATTAATGTTTTCTGAAAAACTACTTTTTGTTCAACAGTCTAAATCTCAATACTTTCTGTGGTCAAGTTAAATGGATCATCATAAGGTCAGTATCTTATTTTTTTAATATATTTTTTAATTACATAAAGTATTACAAAGATTAGTACAAATATCTCTTTTTTCCCCTGCCCTTCCCCCAGCCTCCCCTACCCCCCAGTGATTTCTGAATTCTTCCCTTCAAGATAGTGTGGTTTCTGTGCCAGTGCCAGCCACCTGGGAGTGTTTATAGTGGCAGTGGGGTCTCACAGCCTAAGACTGTCCAGTCTATGAGCCCTCGAAAGTCCTGCAGGAACTAACTGTCCTTAGCTCACACACACACACACACACACACACACACACATGTCCACACACTCCTACTTCACTCCTTCACTCTTTCACACTCTCACCCTCACTGCCGTCCTGCCGGTCACCATTTCCCCCCTCTTCGATCAACTAATTTTAATAAAAATTAAAAATATATCTCTTCCTGCTGATGCTTCTCTTAATATTCATTGACTTCAAATGCATAGTTGTTGCAGTTACTACCATACATTGTAGAAAAGCAGTGTATGGTCAAAGTGGATCTGATTTGCTTTTACTTGTGCACATGTTCTTAGAATGAGAGAGGCATGGGAGTGATAAGCATATCATGTTCATTTTTAAAGTACTTCAGAACAACAGTCTGATGGAATCAAATGGTTACTTGTAATTTGGTCCCACCTCCACCGAATGTCCTATGCATAGAAAATATAAACAGCCCTGACTGGTTTGGCTCAGTGGATAGAGTGTCGGCCTGTGGACTGAAAGGTCCCAGGTTTGATTCCGGTCAAGGGCATGTACCTTGGTTGTGGGCACATCCCCAGTAGGGAGTGTGCAGGAGACAGCTGATTGATGTTTCTCTCTCATCGATGTTCCTAATTCTCTATCTCTCTCCCTTCCTCTCTGTAAAAATAAATCAATAAAATATATTTTTAAAAAGAAAAATATAAAGAAAATTACTGATAAATTTGATTTGTTGTTAGGTATTATTGCTCCCTGGATATGATTCACTTAACTAAATTTTGTAGCCTCAGGATAGAGTTATTACTGTTCCCTTTTCAGGTAAACTTAACAAGTGGGGTAGACACACTGTAATACTTCATGGAATTTTTAAAAACCTTAATGGAACCAAATGAAGATTGAAAAATATACAAAAGGCATTTGTTTTTGAAAAGCATTTTTTAACTCTGACCACCACATGTTATCTCTTGATGATGGCTGGATGGCAATGACATTTGCCTTTATGTTTTGTGAAGTTCTTAGTAGTCTAAAATATGCCACATGCTGAGTGTTAAACTGTATGAAAATACGTCAGCCTTTAGGTTAGTCACAGAGTGTGTTAAGTGCACTGGTCATGACAACCCACTGAATGGGAAAACATATTTCCAATGATACCTCTGATAAGGGGTTACTATCCAAAAGTTATAAAGAACTTATATAACTCAACACCAAGCAAACAAACAAACAATACAATTAAAAAATGGACAAAGGACCTGAATAGACACTTCTTCAAAGAGGGCATACAGATGGTCATAGGAAAGGTGCTCAATGTGACTAATCATCAGAGAAATACAAATAAAACCACAATGAAGTATCACCTCATACCTGTCAGTATGGCTATCATAAATAAATCAACAAACAGCAGGTGTTGGCGAGAATGTGGAGAAAAGGAAACCCTTGTTCACTATTGGTAGGAATGCAGATTGGTGCAGCTACCATGAAAAACAGTATAGAGTTTCCTCAAAAAATAAGAAAATGGAACTGCCTTATGACCCAGCAATTCCAATTCTGGGAATATATCTGAAGAAACCTGGAACACTAATTCAAAAGAATATATGCACCCCTATGTTCATTGCAGTCAAGACTTAGAAGTAGCACAAGTGCCTATCCAGTAGATGAGTGGATAAAAAAAAACTATCTTATGATACATTTATACAATAATAGACTGCTACTTGGCCATAAAGAGGAAGGAACTCTTAACTTTGCTGACAGCATGGATTGACCTGGAGAGCATTCTGCTAAGTGAAATAAGCTAGCCGGAGAAATACAAATACCATATGATTTCACTTATATGTGGACTCTAATGAGCAAAATACAGAAAACAGACTGACAGATGTCAGATTGCAGGGGGTGTTGTTGAGAGGTTGGGTGAAAAAGGTAAAGGGATTAAGCAAACAACACAACAAAAAACTCAGACGTAGACAATAGTATGATGATTACAAGAGTGAAAGTGGGGAAGAGGTAGAAGAAGATAAAGGGGGAGTAAATGGTAATGCAAAGAGACTTGACTTTGGATGGTGAACACACAACACAATATACAGATGATGTATTATAGAATTGTACACCTGAAAACATAATATTATTAGCCAATGTCACCCCAATAAAAATTTAAAAAATAATAAATGCATGAGTCATAAAAAGCCTTTTTATACTGAGCAACAAGTAGTAGGAATATATCTATTATCCATGTAGGGCTTGTTAGGAGAATGGGAGAGAGAGAGAGATAATGTATATTGAAATAATTTATTTTTAGTTAATAAACAGCATTGTAGCTATTATTTAGAATAATGGTTTATTTTGTCCAAGAATTTTCAATGAATCTCAAGGGAAAAATAACATAGAGAAAATATATAATTATTTCAAAGTTTGAGAACTGACAGGTTTTTAATATTCACTTTCTGTTGTGGACAAGACATTAATATTTTGGTTGGAAAATGAGACAAATATAGCAATTTGAGGAGAGATGCAGAACTGCATTTATTTTGTGTTTGGTAGGTATAATATTCAACATTTTAAGCATTTGTGTGTTTGTGTACAGAATGAATGTTTCTTTTGTAGGACGGTTCCATTTTATGTACTGTTGAAATCACTCCCTTACAGACTGTATTTTATCTTGGGAAGTGATTGGTGCCAAAAGTATTGCTTGTATCAAGATATATGTAGAGTGCGGAGGCTGCCTGGTAATATATAGTGCCCTGATGGTTTATGTTGATGGTGTACTGGCACAATTTACATCAGCCATTCTTTTTTACCTTGAGCTGTAAGGCGCAATAGCTTCTGGATTTATATTTGTAAGATTTTTAACCATTTAAGGAGTTATTTTTAACCAATTCACATGTATTTATTATATTCTAGTGCTATGTGAGTTGAAAATAAATATAAAACAGCACTGCATGTGAGAATATGAACCGGTAAGGAGCTGTTTAATAAGCAGCACTGTTGGTGCAACTCAGAAGAAAAACAAAACAATAACAACTATTATTATTTCCAATAGCTTTCACTAAAAAGGGGCCCTTTAAAAAATATGTATTTTTACTAATTTCAGAGAGGAAACAAGAAGGAGAGAGAGATAGAAACATCAATGATGAGAGAGAAGCATTCATTGACTGCCTCCTGCACGCTCCCAGCTGGGAATTGAGCCTGCAACCCAGGCATATGCCCCGACATAACTGGGAGCTCCTGGTTTGTAGGTCAATGCTCAACCACTGAGCCACACCAACTGGGCAAAGATGCCCTTTTGAAGTAGGTTGGTGTCGTGATTTAACACCTACCAGGCATCCTCAAACTACAGCCTGCGGGCCACATGCCGAGTGTTTTTGCTGTCACTGCCTGTCCTGCTTAAAATATATGTGCAGTGTACTAGGAATTTATTCATAGTTTTTTTTAAGAACTATAGTCCGGCCCTCCAACCGTCTGAGGGACAGTGAACTGGCCCCTTGTTTAAAAAGTTTGAGGACCCCTAAGACTCTAGACTACTCAGGGTTGAATCCCAGATTCTCTGCTAGGTGCGTGCCCTTGGCCAAGTTGTTGAAGTTCTTTGTGCTTCAGTTTTTTAATTTTTAAAGTGGGAAAAAGAGTAGAAGGGATGTTTTGAGGATTATCTGAGAAAATATACAGAAATACATAAAACAGTAAATGGGTACTTTAGTGAGAATGCTTTACATTATCTCTAGTCCTTACAGCATCTCTGACCAGTTATTCTCCCCTCTAAATTATAGATATGGAACTGAGTCTCAACGAAGTTGAATAACTTGCCACGAACACAGATTGGGGATTGAAAGTTAGGTTGGCTGGCTCCCATCCTCTCATTTCAGTTAGCCATATTGCCTCAGAATTTGAGTTATTATCCTTCCTTCTTTAGGGAGACTTTAAGAAAGGGACACTATAGGACCATCTAAATCCTACTTTTTCATGAAATATTTTTAAACCTTCATGCAACCAAACATCATATAGTTTACAGAGAGAAACCATTATTTGATCTACAAATGTAGTTTTTGTGGAGGGAGGGTATATATTATCACAGAGTCATAAGTGTAAAATTTATGCAGTTGTGGTCAGTTGGAATATATTTGTAACAGAGAAGTTTGGAGGAATTTTTTGAGCATGATGTTGCATAAAAACTGTCACATACTCTCTACAGCCAATTTTAATTACATGCACATTGATTATCCAATCTGAGTATTAACCCTGGTAAGTCTTACTTTAAGTTCTTATTAATACAAATACCTACTTTGCTTAATGAAATAATTATGGAGATTATGAAAAAGTATATCTATTTTTCAAGCTATTCCTCATATTCTCAAGATCTTTAGTGGTGAAGGCTGTTAAATATACTAGTAAGTGCTGTTCCTTACATAGTTGCACCCCTCTTTCCATCTGATTGAGTGCTCTGCATATTGTAGAGGGTTAGTAGTTTATTGATGCTTTTTCAAGATCATCTTTTGGACACTCTTTACTATTTTTTTTAACTTTTTAGAATCACCCACTTAAACTGTCAACACAGCAAGCAATAACATTGTTATCTTCTAGCCATCTGACCTCCACAGAGCTGCAGTTTGACACTTTTGAACATAAATTTCAATGCTAGTAGACTGTAAGGTCTGTGATGTCAGAAAGAGGCAAGATATAGTGAAATTTTCCCAATGCCTAAAATACCCCTGTTGTGTTAGTGGGAGCTAAAACCCAGTGGTATTAAAATAATCCTATCTAATAAAAGAATAATATGCAAATTAACCATCACTCCATGACAAAGATGACAGTGCCCATAGTGGTGGGGCAGGATGCTGGCAGCGTCACCATGGCAACATGAGCCCAGTAGGCATTGCCTCAGCAACCCATGAGCAGCTGCCCTCTAGAAGGCAAACACTGCCAGCAGGCAGACCCCAGCAGGGCCGTGAGGGCAGGGCCAAGCAGCAGGGCTTGCTCCTTGGTCGCCACGGTGATCTGGGAGTAGGCAAGTGTGGCCGGGAGGCAGCACCCAGTCCTGGCCACAGTTCAAGGGAGAGAACAACATGCAGGTGAGGCCAGGAGCCTGAGAGATCAATACAGAGGGGTGCCTGCTTCAAGCCTCCATGGTGTGGTTGGGGGCAGGCCCCCAGCAGACACACACACACACACACACACACACACACGGCGCCTGCTCTGAGCCTCTGCTGCCAGACTGTGGCCATCAGTAGGACATCCACTGAGGAGTCCCAGACTGTGAGAGGGGGAAGGCTGGGCTGAGGGACCCCCCTCGCTCCCATGTATGAATTTCATGCACTCACTGGGCCTCTAGTTGGGTATAAAGCAGAATGCTTATGATTTTATTTGAGAGAGCCAGGTCAATGAAGTGACCTGGTCATGTGTATTATTTCGTTTGGCAATGGTTTCTTCTACTCACCTCCAATCCCTGAGCCAAAGTCCTGGGAATAATCCCCGCCCTTCCCTATTTCCACACCTTTCTAATGATTGGGTCTGATCTTATTATTTTAAATCTTAAATTGCATTCCCATTCTATCTTTATACCTCATTCCCATTGCTACTTCCGTTTTTATAAATTTGGAACTGCAGTGGTTTTTCTCTTTTCATGAATGAGCATTTACCCATATTATTAAATATTATTCCAAACATACTTTATTATTATGTCTGTGTGCTACTTCATTATATGGTTCTACCCAATTAAAATTGTTCTTTATTTTTGTTTAGATTATTTTCCATTTGTTAGTTCTTATAAATGATACTAGAGGCCCATTGTAGGAAGATTCCTGCAAGAATAGGGCTTTCTCAGCCTATTCCTGAAAGAATAGGGCTTCCTGAGCCAGAGTGCAGCAGGCTTCTCTCCCTTCTCTGCTGCCTCACTTCCTCCCATCTCTGCTGCTTCTCTCCCTCCCATCTCCACTGCCTCGCTCCTTCCCTTCCCTGCCGCTTTGCTCCCTTCTGCAGCACTTGGCTTCCTTCTAGGCTGTCTTTCAGTCTTTGCTCCATGCTTGTGCCATCTTTGTTCCAGTCTTTGCGCCATCTTGGCTGGGTTAGTTTGCATATTGTTGCTTTGATTGGCTTGTGGGTGTGGCTTGGTGGGTGGGTGTGGCTTACGTGTCTCAGAGTGAGGGTTAATTTGCATATTACTCTTTTATTAGATTATATTTCTCCAGAAATTCTTATTTAAAAGAATATCTGGTCATATCCTTGGGCTATATTTCTACAAATATAATTTCTGGGCCACAAGTTTTCAATATATTTTAAAGGCTCTAGAAACATAATGGTATATTTCTCTTCAGAAAGTTTATCAATTTATTCTTCCATTAGTAGTATGATAATATCTGTCCCACTAGAATCCTGATTGTTATTATCTAAAACAAGTTTACCACTTGAATAGATAAAAATGTTATGATGTTATTTTAATTGGTGTTTTTTAAATGCTGGTGAGGTTAAATTTTTTTTGCATGTGTGTAACTTACAACTCTAATTTTTTTAGTTTTTGATGTTTAAATGGAGATTTTACACTTTACACTTTAATGCAGTAAAATCTATTTTTCATCATTATTTTTCACTGGATTTATACCAATAAAATACTTTCAAAAGTTAAGTATTTATCTCTGTGTAATAGCATTTAAAAATTATTTAGCTCTTTAATTCATGTGAAATACATTTTGGTGTACTTTGTAAAATGAATATCCAGTTTACTTTTTCCAAATATGTAATGACTAGGGGCCCAGGGCACAAAAATTTGTGCACTCGGTAAGGGGAGGAGGGAGTCCCTCATCCTGGCCTGTGCCCTCTCACAGTCTGGGACCCCTCGGGGGGGATATCCACCTGCTGGCATGCATGGCCAGCCTGGGTGAGTGGCTGAGGGCTGTTTTCAGGCTGGCCACAGCCCCCTCAGGGTTCGTGCACTGGGGGGTGGGATGGCTGGTGAGTGCAGGTGTGGATGTTTTCAGCTGGGTGGCCCACCATCGCAAATACCTGGTGGGCCCCCACCGCTGAAAGTTGGTTTGCCTGAACTGCACTCTGACCATTCTCAGTAGCTTTCAGTAACCTGAGCATAAAAAGAAAGAAATTAAATGATAGCATTACCCAGTAATCAATGGTATGGTTTTGCTAGGTGGGTGTTTTGGAATAATGGTACTACAAAGGGAAAAAAAGATTGTGCTAAGAGAAAATTAGATAAGACTATCATAGTACACAACTTAGAAAATAAAATTTAGA
>PVJC01028993.1:0-22201 GCA_004026665.1 Murina feae | reverse complement strand
TATATATATAAAAGCCTAAACCATTGAATGACTGAATGACTGGTTGATCTGTTGCTAAGACGTGACTGACCACCGGGGGGCAGACGCTCAATGCGAGAGCTGCACCCTGGTAGTCAGTGCATTCCCACAGCCAACCTCCCGTGGCTGGCCAACCTCCCACGGTACCACCTCCTGTTAGCCTGCCCTGATTTGGTCTGGGCAAGACGGCCCAGATACACCCTGATCACTGACCAGGCTGAGTGACCCCACCCATGCATGAATTTGTGCACCAGGCCTCTAGTACTTTATATTATTTCTACTATTAATGTGATTCCAAAAGGACATTTGCCAAATAATACTAGTTTGGTACCACTTAGCATTCATGCTTGTTATTTTATCTTATAGTCATCAGTATTTATTTTGAGTAATGTGCTATATATTCAATACATTAAAGGCTAGACAGAAATTAATTATAACACTTTCCACAGGGATTTTTAACCTGTATAGTAGAAAAGAAAATTAACAGCTAAGATAATATTACAATTACTTGAAGCACAAAGATAATCAAGAAATGTTCATGGATCTACATGTAGTTTAGAGGAATGGTGTCATTTGCTGAGACAGAAATGAAGATTTTTAAGAAGGCATATTAAATTTTAATTGCAGATGAGGGATCTGAATAGAAATATCCTAGGCAGATGTTACAGACCCTCTGAAGAGAGGATCATAGAAATGGGGATAGAAATCAGAGAGACATCTGCATATCATGGTAGTTAAATCCACTTGAATATACATACTGTCAGAATGAATGTGATTGAAAGATATTAGAGAGTCAAGCACTGAAACTTCTAGGACAACCCCTCTCAACAAGCAAAATATGATTTAAGAGAGGAAAAAAACCCACAAAAAAAAAACAAAACTAAGCTAAGAGAAGCAGCAGAGAAAAGAGATCCAGATTGAAATATCCAAAGACTCTGGTCCAGTTTTATCAACATTTCTCACCCACTTATTCTGCACAATCTCCTTAACTATTGTCCTTTCAACCTCCTCATATATGTTTTCTTCATCCCAGATTTCTCTCTGATGTCTGGATCTAGATGTGCAAAACACTTCAGGAAATCTTGTGCTGCACTTCCGTAAGATGTCAAACTCCAGTGAATTTATTACCTGGGCAAAGGTAGCTCATTGTCCATTTTCTTCATTAATAAATAGTTAAAATATTTATAGATATATAACCAACAAGAATAAAGTCTACTTTTCCCTATCTGTCTTGTGGTCTGTGACTAAGTATTGGCCAATTGAATAGAAGCAGAAATTGTGTGCAATTTCCTGGAAATGTCTTTAAACAGCATAGGCAAGGCTTACCCTTCTTTATATTTTTTCTTCCAGATAGCAGGAATGCATATTTTATAACCGGACTTGTAACTAGATAAAATATACTAGATCATGAGATGGATCTTGAAACTGAGACCATTCAAGCAAACGAGTCTTAGTCTCTGACCCTGCAAAAAACTTAGCCAACCAGGGATATACTAGTATAATTGGACTTGAATATGAGCCAAGCTCTTTTCTTATTTAAGTCATTGCTATGTGGAGATTTCTGTCACTACTCACAAAAAATTCTAATGACTATAGTATATCTGTCACATCTCTTTTCTCTTATATTCCAGTTTTGTGGAGGGCACCAGCAGCAATCCAGGGATGCAAAACAGAGTATTTTCTTTCTCCCTCATCACACCAACACAGGGTGCAGTGTCTAAGTCCATTGCCTTAGTCACGCCCTTGTCATTTCTTGCCAGATTTATTCTAAAAACTGTTACTCCCATGTTTAATTTTGTTCCCCCTCCATCTAATGTTTAAGCTTTATAGCTAGAGTGATTACTCGATAGATTAAAATTTGTGTTTGTATGCGGTCACTCCTTTGTTTAACTTTGTTTAAGGATGTTATATACGCCATGTTCTCTGTATTGTCTATCAGCTTCATCCTCATCCAACTCCTGCCTACTTCTCTAATCATATTGCTCAGATTTCCATCCTGCTCCCTGAACTCCAACCATGTAGAATGTCCTGTAGAAACTCACTTAGCTTTTTCATGCGTTCCTAGGAACTATTTGTTCCTTTGTGTAAAACTCCATTTCTCCCTGTTATTTAGCAAAATTCTACTTTCCTTCAAGTCTGTGTTTAACAATCTTTTCCTTTTGGTGAAGACTGGCCTTTTCCATCTCCTGTCTAGTGAGGTTCCCATTCAATGTAATCACTCCTCTCTATATGCCGTCATAGGAACCATCACCTTGTGATGAAAGAATATAAAAACTTAAAGAAGGTGCCTGCAACCTCCCCTATTCTTTGTAGTTTTTTAGTTTTTGCCTATATAAGCTTGGAAGTCTCGCTGTTTGAGGCTTGACTTTTCTGCTCCTGCAAGAGCTATGAGTTGAGCCCCAGCATGCTGGAATAAAATCCTTTTGCTGTTTGCATCAAGTGCGTCTCCTGTGGTTGATTGGAGTCGCCGCCGTCTCCAGTGACAGAGGGTCCTGTCCGGAATCTTTCAGTAATTGATTGTTTACTCCTCTACCTCATTTCTAACTTTTTAGTATTTTTTAGAGGAACTTGGCTTTCATTTCTGATTACTGATGTCTAACAGCAGATATTTATTGAACAAACTCATGAATATATGAAAGATCATGAGTAAGAATTCAGCAATTACTAACCTGTTTGAATATCAGAGGTAACACCAAAGTTTAAAAATCAAACATACTCATTACACATGAAGCAGAAGTTAGAAATCAGTTATCTAGTTCTGTGTGTAAAAGAAAAGTAATTGGGTATAACTCAGCAAAAAGAGAAAGCAGAGAGTAGGAAATGACAAATAAGGGTGAAAATTATGTTAAATGGAAGGTATTTTAAAACCTGTGTGTTTGTATGTATTTTAGAAAGCAGGAGAGATCTGAGTACATTTGAGGACAAATGCATACTAAAGAGTATACCAGGTGAGCCGTAGAGAGGGAAAAACTGAAGTTTGTTTTCTTAGAGGCATTCCTAAGACCTAATATTTTATGAGTTTTACAGGTTACAAAGCATTACATCATCTACTTTTATTTTTATAGTAATACTTTGATACAAGTATTGCCATTTTTATTTACTATATACAAAAATACAACTCAATGAAGACATGACACATTCAAGTTTATTAGTTAGTAAGCTCATATGCATACATGAGATGCCGTAATCGCTCTATATAAAAGCCTAAGCGACCAAATGACCAAATGACTGGTGGACTGACCACCAGGGGATAGATGCTCAATGCAGGACCTGCCCCCTAGTGGTCAGTGCACTCCCACAGCCAACCTCCCATGACTGGCCAGACTCCTGCCATCCCTCCCCCAGGCTGGCTGGCCCTGATTGACCCTGATTACCAGCCAGGCTGAGGACCCTACCTGTGCACAAATTCATGCACCAGGCCTCTCTCTCTCTCTCTCTCTCTCTCTCTATATATATATATATATATATATATATATATAATATAATATAATATAATAAAAGAGAAACATGCAAATTGACCGTTACCACCAGCCAATCAGAGTGGCTGTATGCAAAGTAACCCAGCCAAGATGGAGGTCACCAGCCAATCAGAGCGACTGTATGCAAATTAGTACAGCCAAGATGGAGGCCAACAGCCATGGAGCTAGAGCAAACCAAAGGATTCTGTTGCAACTGCCTGCCTAGGCTGGCTGAGCCTCTGCTCACAGCCATGCCCACCAGCCAATCAGAGCAGCTGTATGCAAATTAACCCAGCCAAGATGGAGGCTGGCAGGGCAGCTCTGCACTGGGAGCCTCCACGGCCGGCCGGCATAGCTGTGCCAGGTGTGTCAGCTCAGTGAGAGGGGGGGTCTGGCCTGGGGCCTCTTCGGGGCGTCCAGAAGCAGCTGTCCTGGGTCTGCTGCCTAGCTCCGCCCCTGGGAGCCTCCGAGGGGTATCCAGGAGCGCCTGTCCTGGGTCCACTGCCTGGCTCCACTCCCTGGGGGCCTCCCCGGGGCATGCAGGAGCACGGGGCCTCTGCAGGGTGTGCAGGAGCAGCTGTCCTGGGTCTTCTGCCTGGCTTTGCCCCCCGGGGGCCTCTGCGGGGTGTCCAGGAACACCCGTCCAGGGTCCGTTACCTTCACCCGCCCCCCAGGAGCCTCCACAGGGTGTGCGGGAGCGTCTGCTGCACAGTGCGGAGAATCCCAAGCCAGTTCACTGCCCGGCTCCACCCCAGGTGTGTTTGCTCAGCAGCAGGGCCCCACCGAGGGATTCTGCACCAGCATCCGTCCCTGGCTTGCCACCCAACTCTGCGCCAAGTGTGTCCCCTCAGCGATGTGGGCCCACCAGGCGTGTGCAATCGTGGGCCCTCCGGTGGGAAACGTCCAGGCCTGCACTCACCAGCCTTCCCACCCCCCAGTGCACGAACCCTGAAGAGGCTGTGGGCAGCCTGAAAATGGCTCTCAGCTCCTCACCCAGGCTGGCCAGGCATGCCAGCAGGTGGACATCCCCCCCGAGGTATCCCAGACTGCAAGAGGGCACAGGCCAGGCTGAGGGACCCCCACCCCCTGAGTGCACAAATTTTTGTGCACCAGGCCCCTAGTGTGTGTGTATATATATATATATATATATATATATATATATATATATATATATATATATAAATTTCAGATATCTTTAAACTAATAGATGTATAGTAAAAATTATCAGGAATAATATGCAAATAATTATTTGACTACTCTACTTAAAAATTTATAGCATTCATTTCAATGAAGGTTTTCTATATAAATAAAATAAAAAAATCTGTGATATTTAATCAGTATATGTGTAAAACCATACATGACTAGATTGAAAATTTAAGAAATCCAAGTAACTATTTGTATCTAAGCACTTATCTCAGTCATTTTTAAACTGATTTTCTAATTCTTTCTCCACATTTGAGGAGAATATAGCCTTTTAATTTACTTTGAACCTTTCTTAGCATCAAAAAGTATTTTGTATTATATAAAAAGTGTGAGTGTTAAATGATATATCAGTAGATGGTTTTCTTGCATGACAAATCTTTTGTAACAGTCTTATATGCATTTCTGCATACATGGATACAGCCTGGGTCTTGTGGGCATCTGATGTCAAGGGCCCTTCAAGATCCTCCCATTTAGCCTTTAATATCTTCTGCAGATGGAGAGATTTGACTACTTTTAACTTAGTAAGAATATTGGATTCAGTTTACTTTATAGTTCTTCCAATTAGCTTCCTGGGTGCTTTTTTTTAATTAGATGCTTTAGTCTTGTCTAAACCTGTGGGAAAGTAGAGAGAAGAAGAGGAAGAGCACTCATTTAAAAAATATTACAATTAACTGTCAGTACACTTGACTTAAATCATCTCATACTTTATGAGGAGCTTAGTTCAATTATATGATAATTATCATTACTTCTAAATGAGCACCATTTCATTAAAGACTGGATAGAGTTTGAAATAGAAGAAAAGTTCTCTAATGAGATCAAATCTGGTGGAAAAAGTTGTAATAATTTTAATATCAAATACAACATTTCTAAAGCCCCCCAAAATTAATGCAAAGTTAAGACAACCCCATTGTATCTCTTTCAGGCATACATGTAAATATGCATATACTTATGTTTTATTTTTTAAGGAGTAAGAGTTAGAGTTTACATTTCTCCTTGTTATCAGTAAACTAAACAGGGTCTTCTGATGCCTAATTTACCTGAGTGTTGCCAGTGACATATGTCAACATAATTAACTCTTTATTAATGTGTTCAGGAAAGGGAACAGGAAAGCAAACTTCACAATATCAACTTGGTTGATATAGAGAAGTTTTTTTGTTTGTTTGTTTGTTTGTTATTGTTTTTGTATATTTGCCTTCGGGGACATCAAAATATAGTTAATGCTTCAAATGTCAAGACTTTAATAAAACAACTATTATTTTTCTTGAGTTATGTTAACTTTTAAAATTTACAGCACTTAACCTATGGAAAGTAGCTCAAAAATTATATAAATTAATTTTTAAAAAGACAAGATCAAAAGATTCAGCAACAAGTATCTGCTATAAAGTGGCTTCTTTATGAACATATAGAAACACTTAGTAGTTTATGAAAAAAATTTAAATTCATTTTTTCAGAGATAATTAATGGAAAATACAGTTTTAAATGCAAATAATGAAGTCTATATCAGAGGAGTTCTGATGCAAGGGAGGTGAATGGATCTTGTACTTGAGTTTAGACCCTGCTGGATCCAGCCCAGGATGGCGTGTGTCCTCAATTCGGCAAGTGGTTGCCAGATCTTACAATTACACTCCGAGGAGCTGTTGCACCAATGAAAATGACTCTGCCTATAGGCCAGGTGCGTGAAGACATTTGGCTTCTGTCAGAGCCAAATACGGGAGAAATAAATCACTGTTGAGAAACTGAAGTCTAGTCCTGTGTTAGGCAGAATTGCAGGTTATAAATTAATACTAAAGTATGGTGCAGGATCCCAAGCCAAGAAATTAATATGAAACAAAACCCCATACATCCTAGGGATCTTGAAGAAATGAACAAAATCATCTGTCCAAAACCTTTCACAGCTCAGGGATAAGAGCACACACGCACACACACAATTCCCATTGAAGAAGAACTGACAATATAATTTGGGGGGGGGGGGGAGATGGCAAAAACCAAACAAATAAACAAAATCATGGAAGGAGATATGGCTAATGAAAGAGAAAAATTAAGATTTGCTGCCATAAAACTGGAAATGATAAAACCTTTTAAAAGGCACTGCAACATAGATATGTTTAGATGACTCAAGAGATAAAATAAGATATATACAAAAGATAAAAGAACATGAAATAAGAACAAGTAGGTTTGAAAAAGAACTAAGCAGTAAGGTAAATTATAATTTAGACACAATGTTGTCATTATAATTAAAAACCCAGTGATTTAATTACAGTGAAAATAAACTAGTGTCCTCAATGACCATATTACCAAGAATGAAATGCAGGGAGATATAGTTGTGGAGAATGTTAAATAAAGATTAAAAATATAATGAAAAAAAGAAGAAGAAAAAATGTCTACTACATGTTTATTAGAACTTCCAGGCACAGGAAAAGGGAGAGGGAGTTAATATTTAAACAGAAAATTACTTATAATTTTAAATGTTTAAAGAAAGAAGCCAGGCTTAAGATGTGAGTAGCACAACCTGCTCCAAAAAGTTTAAATAAGAGCCAATCTATACCTAGTCACAAAAGGAAGAACTTCAAAATATAAAAGAGTACTTATAAAAATAACATTAGCAAAAAGATAGATTTTTTTTAAAGAAGCATTTGAGGGTTTGATTTAAGGCAGACATCAACAAAAAAAAAAAAGGAAAATACAATATTGTCTTGTAAACAAGGAAAATAATGTGTCAGTCTACACTATGAAATTCTATCAATCATTCAAGAATGAAGATGAAATAAAACATTTCTTAAAAACTCACAGGATGATATAATTTGAATTTTCGCAGACTTTGAAGTGAGTAAATTGTTTTAATACCAAGCAGAATGTATGTTTTCTCTATTTGATTATAAAGCAGTTAAGCTTAGAAATTGTTTCTTATTAATCTACATATCTCTAGAGTATATCATGAATAAATGCATGAATGTTTACAAAATGAATAGAGGAATATTACGTCAAGCTACATGCCTGGCAGTAATTAGTATGATTTCTTGATTTGGATTATTTTTAGTGAATTAGTTTTTTAATCCAGTTTATTATTTCTTTTAGCTTCTGGTCTTTATTTCTTAACTTTTAAAGTTGGTTTCACTTTTAATTAATATCAAATTGTAAGTTCACTCATTAAATATTTTCCTTCACTATATATCCAAATTTAGAGTCTAGCTTTTGATTCAAGCATGGCTTTTATCTCATGACACAATTTTTAAAACTTTTTTTAAAAGTATTAAAGTCTTTCAATAAATAAATATAGCATGGTTCACTATATTTGACTTAAAAAACACACACACATTCAATTCTATTTTTCTGGGTAAAATTTCTGCCTTAAATCACTTCATGGTTATTCTTATAAAACTGCTCCCAAGTTGGAAAAGCTGGAACATAGCCAGGCCCAGCGTGCCACACTATCTTTATCGCTACTCTCCAGGCGGCACATATATCCAACAGACAGAGATCTGGGGTCATAAATTAATCCTCTGTGGGGGACAAACAGGTCCTGTAACTGAATGAAGCAGCTGGTTGTAAAATATGCTTTCTTTTCTTATTATTCACTATTATTATTAGAGAAACACACTGTAATATTGTTCTTAAGACGCTTGACCTTCTTGATTCACCCTTTATTTCTCCACTCTTGAAGATAGATATATATATATATATATATGTAAAACTGTATAAAATGTAACTGGGAACAATTGGAGTAGGAGGAACATGCCTCATCAAAGGAGGCAACCACTTTATCTCTAGCTGATGAAGAGGACTACAGGAATGAAGACACACATCTGCTAGTTAAACAGAGAAGCCAGAAACCTAAAGGGTTAATCAGCATCAAGGAAGTGTTTGCTGACTTCTGGTTTGCAAATCTTTAGGTTCTCAAACAAAGCTGTAATTTCTTTTTTCAGTAATTTACCCCAGAGGAATATTGAGGCACCCTTAGAGTTGTCTATATTGGCATGGGTGGTATGTTTTTATTTTTTTGTTAATTCTCACCCAAGGGTGTATTTTTTCCATTGATTTTTAGACACAATAGAAGGGAAGGAGAGAAACAGAAAAAGAAACATTGATGTGAGAGATACATATCAGTTGATTGCCTCCTGCACCGAGATGGAGATTGAACCTGCAACCAAGATATTGCCCTTGACTGGAATTGAACCTGTGACCTTTCAGTCCATAGGTGACTCTCCAACCACTGAGCAAAGCCAGGTAGGGCATGAGTGACCTGGTTTTAATTTGCTAAATTCCAACCAACGTTTCCTGGTGCCTGGGCCCTGACAACTCCTAGGGTGTTTTGTGTCTTCCTCAGTTAGGTTAATGGCTTCCCAAAGATGTGTCCATATTATTCACTGGAATCAGTGGACTATATATAGTACATTACAAAGAAAGAGGAATTATGTAAATTAATCAAGTTTGCAAATCCAGTGACCTACAAATAGGGACATTATCGTGCATTTTCAGAATCAAATGTGATCACAACATCCTTAAATGTGGAAGAAGGCAAGAGAAGAGTTAGTATTAAGAGTGATGAGATATGAGACTGAACTGGTCAATGATCTCTTCGAGAATGGAAGGGTGTCATGATCCCAAAAATGCAGCCATGTGTAGAAGCTAGAAAAGGCAAAAAATAAATTTCCTCTGAGAGATGCCAGATATTTGACTTTAGATAGGCGAGATCTATTTTAGATATCTGACATCCAAAAAAAGTAGGTAATAAATTAGTGCTGTTTTAAGCCACTACATTCATATTAATTTATTTTAACAGCACAAGGAAACTAATACTCTTACTGACATATATTTGATTTTCCAGTTACTGATTTTTCCTGATGATTGACTTTCCCATGTGTTCCATCTGCTAGTCTGCATTATTGAAAGTTGACCTGTCCAACTAGACATTCATTTTTCCTTTTTATGTAATTCTATTTTATCTGAGACTAGAGGCCCAGTGCACAAAATCTGTTGCATGGGAGTGGGGGCGGGGGGTCCCTCAGCCCGGCCTGCACCCTCTCGCAATCCAGGACCACTGGCTCCTAACTGCTCATCTGCTTGCCTGCGTCATCGCTCCCAACCACTCTGCCTGCCTGTCTGATGCCCCTAACTGCTCACCTGCCTGTCTGATTGCCCCTAACCACCTCTGCCTCAGCCACTGCCACTGTGGCTTCACATGGAAGGATGTCTGGACATCCCAAATGTCATTCAGCTGTTCAGTCTAATTAGCATATTATGCTTTTATTATTATACATGATTATAGATAGTTTGTTACTTATGTTTAACTTGGATTTTGATCTTACTTTCAGCATTTATCTTCTCTGAACTTGGGTTTTATAATCTATAAAATGACTACCTCATTGGCTCACAGAAAAGATAAATTCAGATATTGCATCTAACTCACTTAGCACAGTGACTAACTCACAGTGAAATAAAAAAATAAAATACATATAGGTAAGGTGCGGCTCAGTGGTTGAACATCAACCTATGAACCAAGAGCTCAGGGTTCGATTGCTAGTCAGGTCACATGCACGGGTTTGATCCCCACTAGGAGGTTTGCACGAAGCAGCCAATCATCTATGCTCTCTCTTTTTGTTGATGTTTTATCCTTTTTAAATTTTCATACCAATATAAAATGATATAGCTCCTTAGTTACTATTTTCCTGCCTCTACATGGAATACAACTCAGTCTTTGATGCAGCCTTTACTTTGTTTAATGATATTCACATTCATTCATTTCCTTTATACTGATTTTATACACAGGCCACACCTTTTGTATTTACATGTCTTTTCCTACTCTGGTCCTGGCATACCTCAGTCTGCTCTGTTCAGCAGTCACGTTTAACACATTGACACGTCCTGATGTTAAAGGTCAGAACATTAAAAATGATCTGGTCAGGATGTGGGAATTCATGTATTTAGACACATGACTTAGCAATGCATATATAATGTGCATGCAGAGGAACCTCCATAATTCATTTTAAAATATCCAGTTTCAGTTTACCACTTGTCCAATTCACAACTATGGACCCAGGTTATGGAAAATATTTGATAAAAATTTTGACAGAATCTTTATAAAGATAGCTAGCTAAAATATGAACTAAAACCAATGGCTTCAATAATTTTCCCATGATTTTCCTTCAAGAAAACAGTAGAAATAATAAGTAAGTAATAATAACAAGTATATATTGAGTGCTCTTATTTTTCAAAATAATTTCTCTCACAGTTAATTCATATTAACTTATTTCACACTTATCTCTTTTGCAGAGAAGAAACTTAATCACAGAGCAGTTAAATACCTTGCCCATGGCCAAGAGAGTAAATTATAAATCTAGGATTTGGGTCCAGGTATAAATTAGAAAGCTTAAACTTTTAAATACTACATGAATCTAATAATAAATTTAAATTATATTTATTACAATTTGTTGTGGACTGAATGTGTTGCCTACAAAATTTATACGTAGTCCCACCCTCATCTTATATTAGATTTGAGAGATAATTAGGTTATGAATATGGAGCCCTCATAAAAGGAATCAATGCCCTTATAAAAAGAGTTATGAGTCAGCTCATTCTCTCTCTCTGTTCTATGCTATGTGAAGATTCAGTCAGATGGCCATCTGTAAGCCAAGAACTGGGCCCTCATCAGACACTGTATCTGCCATCACCTTGATCTTATACTTCCCAGTGACCAGAACTGTAAAAAATAAACATTTGTTGTTTAAGCCATACAGTCTATGATAATTTGTTACAGAGGCCAAACTATCTAAGACACAGGCATTAAAAGTGATTGCATCATACTATTTATTGAGGAGTATGACTTTTATTTTCAGACTTCTAAAAATGCATTATCTCATCTAACTTTTGTTTCAAATATAAATATAGAAGGTCTATGTTACAGAAAAATAGAAGTACATATCACTTATATTACAGTTAAAGAAGAACAGTAAACTATTGTGAGTTCATTGAAACATTAATTATAAGAAAAAGGAGAATTAAGTATACTGAAAAGCAGTACCATGACATGGTGGAATGAGCTCCTATCATTTCATTAGTTTTATTGAAATGTTTAAAATGCGTCTAGTAGCTATAAAAAAGGCTTAACAGCACAGATGAACATAAAAAGCCAGAAATCTGGGAGATATCACCGTTGACTGACATCTCCTAACCATGTATTTCTTTACTAACCATGTACTTCTTTTCTCTTTGAACAAGACAGGAACACAATTTTGACTACAGACATTGTGATCAATAGGATTTATTCATTAGTGACTCATTTCATCTCTTGATTTACTAAATGTTCCATTATACATGTTTTTTTCCATTAAATGCAATAAAGAAAATTGTTTAAAATCCAAATTGAGCATATTCTAGGCAGGCTCTCTAGTTCAATCACATGTAGGGTAAAATGTGTTTCCAATGTCTTTTATATGTAGTCATCAAAAATTGTCTAGAGAAACACCAAGAGGAGCTATATATGTGTGTATAAACACGCATATACACACACACAGACACGAGTTTTTTTAAAGCTGACACTCATGTTGAATTATGTAATCTTCCTAAACACTACTTTTTGGAAAAGTAAAATTTACCCCTTCATGCAATATCAACAACTGACACAATTTATAGATCTATATTCATGAAAATTGAATTTTGGTATGTGCACTTTGGTAACTATAAAACTCATTCTTTGTCATATAAAACCAATAATTACACACTGGACAATTATGAACATTCACGAAAAACTACAAAATGGCTTTACATTGGTAAGTTTTATTTAAAAGAGTAGGATGTTTACAATGGAATTATTTAATACATTATTTTAAAAGTTTCTAACATATTAGCAGGTGATAGTTATAAATGAGCCTAGGAGAAAAAGTCATATAGAATGTCTTTAGGAACAGAAGAAACAATATGCATGGGAGATGTTTAGTTAATTTATGGGATATTTGCATTTCAAAAGTCCTTTCTTGAATCACCACAGATGACACTTCATTTTGGGAAGCTATGACATTTCTCCCCTCAAAGAATAAAGACAAAGAAGTAGAAGTAGGTTCCTAAAATACAAAACAAACAGGTTTGTAATCAACTCTATCTGTTGACATCATTAAGTCAATTATGTTTGATCAAGGTTCATAACATTAATAAAGTGCATTGAAAGAGCACAAATTTTGGAGTTAGATCAATCCATTTAATCATGACATTGGCATTTAATATGATGGTTAAATCAAATTCTCTCATATAAAGTAATGCCTCGTATCTGTATGTATCGCGGCAAAAAAAAAGACCCTTTATATTAAAAACTAGGAGCCCAGTACACAAAAATTTGTGCACTCGGGAGGTCCATCAGCCCGACCTGTGCCCTCTCCCAGTCTGGGATCCCTCTGGGGATATCCACCTGCTGGTGTGCCTGGTCAGCCTGGGTGAGGCGCTGATGGCTGTTTGCAGGCTGGCCAAGCCCCTCAGTGGTGTCCCTCACCCCATTGAGGTGTGGCCAGCCTGGGTGATGGGCTGATGGCTGTTTGCAGGCTGGCCAAGCCCCCCAGTAACATCCCTCACCCCATTGGGGTGTGGCCAGCATGGGTGAGGGGCTGATGGCTGTTTGCAGGCTGGCCAAGCCCCCCAGTGGCATCCCTCACCCCATTGGGGTGTGGCCAGCATGGGTGAGGGGCTGATGGCTGTTTGCAGGCTGGCCAAGCCCCCCAGTAACATCCCTCACCCCATTGGGGTGTGGCCACCAAGGGTGATGGGCTGATGGCTGTTTTCAGAATTTCAGTCTGCCCCCAGCTCCCATTGACCCAATGTCCCAAGGCTGGCTGGACGCAGGTTTCTGGGGTTTGTTTATCTTCTATAATTGATACACTGTTCCTTTAAGCCTGGGCCTAGTAACGAAACCTCCTCTCTGCTTCAGCTCTGGCTACTATAATGAAACAATGATTAATTAGAAGTCAGGCCCAGCCTGCTGTTTGCTTCAGCTCCTAGGATTGAGACACTTGTTGCAAATATGATGTTCCCTGGAGCAGAGAGACACCCAGGTGGTCCATAAACAGTTTCACTCCTGCTGCCATGGACACTGCCTGTTTACTCAGGTCCCTGAGTGCCGGCCTCCAAGTTGGCTGGGTTAATTTGCATACAGTCGCTCTGATTGGCTGGTGGGCATGGCTTAGGCATCTCAAAGAAATGGTTAATTTTAATATTACGCTTTTATTAGTTAGGATAAAGAAATGTTGTATAATATATTCTTTAAGAAAATTTGCATAATCAAAAAATGAATGACTGCCAAAACAAAATGTATTTTGTCATAGGAAATTTTTTCATGTATTAGTCTTTAAAATGGTTTTAAAGTTATTTCAAAATATAACTTGTGTTTATCCATATAGTTAACAAAATGTATACTGCACCCACTTTAACTAACAAGCCAGATGAGTTTCTATCTTGTAGTTCTCCATGAGGCACTAGGTATGTGAGAGTTAGTCAGCTCTTTGAAGGCATTCTATTATGAAATCTGCTAGAAGTATATCAAAACCAGGTTGATTCTCTCTTACTGATTATCTGAATCTTCTTCATATGGTCTTAGACTCAAACATTATAAGCTAGAAAGAAAGAAAAGGTATTTGGTTTGAGTTTAAGTCTTTCATTTATGAATAAAAAAGTTAAAAGACATTTTCCTCTGAGCTATGCCATAGGCATTCTTAAATTTCTTGGTGGATATAACCATAATGTGTGGAAGAGATAGTAAAGAAGCAGACTTCACTAGGAACAAAAGAATAATACTGAAAATGTATTAATACTAATATCTAAAACTGTAAAAAATAAATATTTGTTGTTTAAACCATGCAGTCTATGATAATTTGTTACAGAGGCCAAACCGTCTAAGACACAGGTATTAAAAGTGATTGTATCATACTATTTATTGAGGAGTATGATTTTTATTTTCAGACTTCCAAAAATGCATTATGTCATCAGTTCTAGATGGAAATAGGTGATATTATGGAAAGTTTTGTGGACTAATGGAATGAGCTTAGTTTGTGGTATTGTCACTAGAGAAATACTGAAAAAACAGTCCAGAGACCATTAAGGTGAAAAGAATACTTAAAAAATATTAATCCAGCTGGTATGGCTCATTGTTTAAGTGTTGACCAATGAACCAGGAGGTCACAATTGGTTTCCTGTCAGGGCACATGCTCAGATTACAGGCTCAATCTCCAATATGGGGTGTGTAGGAGGCAGCCAATTGATGAGTCTCTCATGGTTAATGTTTCTCTCTCTTCCACTCCCCCTCCCTCCCTCCCTCCTTCCCTCCCTCCCTCTTAAGTTAATAAAAAAAATTTACAAATTGTCATAAAGAATATTGATCCAGCTTGGTGGGGGAGGTGGGGGAGCAATTAGGATTCTGAAAATCTATTTTCCCCATTCATTTCATTATTTAATTATGAGTACTACAAACAATTGCTACTCTTTGAAAGTAGATTTGCATTCTTTCTTAAGCCAAGGCAGTTATTTGTCTACTGAAAGACTTCTAGTGTGCAGTGATGCATGTAAAAAACATATTGAGGGGGAAAAAGTCTTAATAATGGTTTAAAAATAAACAAAATTAATGCCAGGTGTAAATGACTATTTTACTTGGGTATGGCTGAAAATTATCACGGTAGACCATCATCCAAACAGCCTTAGATAATTCAGTATCAAATAAAATATATCCATATGAAGCACCTGCCAGGAATAACTTTGTTTTTTTTTTTGTTTTGTTTTTTGTTTTTTTTTGGGGGGGAATGCTTGGTTATCCACACTTAGAGATTAAATTCAGATATCTAAAATGGTTAAAAATCATGTTGATTATCACATTGCCAATTTATATTTGCATGAATGGCAGCCTGTAAAATTGTATAATAGTTCATTTCAGGGGGACAAAGGAACCTGGCAAGTGGCCTTGTGTTCAGATTACAGAAAGCGTCTTGTCTTTACAGGAAGACTTCTAAGCAATTCTGCACATTAAAAATCCATGAGTATCAATTTCCTACATAAAATGCTTCAAGCAGCTGCTTACTTTGTATCTGTAACTTTCCCATGTTCTTTCATTTTTCTGATTACATTGGGGGGAATCCCTGATTGGGAGCCAACGGTCTTTAACACCTGCTAATCTCCTTTTGAACCAGGAGACTGTTTGCTGTCAGGGCCATCTGCAGGCAACAGAGGACTAGAGTGGCACTAGGGGGCAGGATGCGGTGAGTACTCAAATCCCCATATCCTGAGTCTTTGAATCAAGAGGGTTTCCTTCATTGAACACTTGAGTGGGGTCTCCTAGCAGCTAAGGAAGCCCTGGAGATATGTGATTAAAAGAGTCCATTATGCTGTAAACACAGTGAGATTGTAGCTGCTCCCAATTCCCACAGAAGGGAGCCAGCAACTTGTGCTCACTGCAGAGTTGTGCTTATTCTCCAGGAAGTGTCGGCTGCCCCTTCCTTGTGGGAAGGCTACTGTGAAGGGCCGTAGTATATTTCCTTGCAGTGGAAAGCAACTTATATATTGTTGAAAAGGATATGGTATTGAAGCCAGAACTGGAGCTCTCCTAACACCCATGCCTGTCAAGCCAGTCTTAAAATTTAATGAAGTCTTTCGGGAAAGGACATTCTAAATATATTTAGTACATGACAACTCTTAGTCCACAAATAGAATAATAAACCCCCTAGAGCTGAATTGCCTCTTGGAAATAATGTCACCTACTTTCATCCTTTTCTTAGGGGTGAGGGGAGAAGGGAGAAGGGAATGTAGCCAAAATCAAGCACTATTTAGCTAATCATTTGTTTTCCAGGTCTATTACCTTTATATTATCCCAAAATTAAATCAAATTTACACATTGTTTTTGCAGTATATACTAGTCACCATGCTAGGGTTTGAGGATATACTGAACAAGAGCAAAGGTCCATGTTTTCACCGAACTCATAGGTTAGGGGTAGAAGACAAACAAGTCTTCAGTTCTGTACTGTCCGATAAGAGAAAAAGTTACACAAAAATTCAAATAAAATTGTATGAGTAACAAATTTGCATCAGTTAGGTTTTTGTTACTAAGACAGTAACTTTTATAATTAAAAATATAGAATACTTATAAAATTTATTTATGAGGATATGCTGAGGAATTTAAATACTAAGACATTGTGCATCTTCTTGACAAAGGATTATAAAACTGTAAAAAATATTTTTCATCCTAAGATTCTTGTGATTAGGGGGAATGAGTTCATTAAAAAGGTATAAATGAATGCATTAATTCAAACAGGTTTGCCTACAGTGATTAAAATACTTTCACACCTTGTAGGAACAAGCATTTTTGTTTTATTTTGCTCATATTTCTTTTGTGCGAAACATTTTATATTAAGTAAGGAATTTGCTTTCTGTGGACAGTAAATGTAATATTAAAATAATGCCTTAAAGGAAAGTTGTATTATATAATAGATAAACTGATATTAGTTTAATATTAGATATAAAGTTATTATCTGGGCTTGATGAAAAGAGGTTGGACTTTTTTTTCATGGCAGAACAAACAGAGATGGAACATGGGAAACCTGGGGGCAACTTTCTATTTTCATCCAAGTAAATTCTTGCAACTAGACCACATCTGCCAAACATGGTCTCCCAAAATGCTTTCCTTGCCAACTCCGCAAAAGAACCCCGTTTCCACCAACAACACCCTGAGCAACTATGTACTGGTTTACCAATTTAGAAAATTGTTTAGAAAATAGAAAAAATGGTTTAGAAAATAGTTTAGAAAATAGAAAGTTAGGGGCACACATGTGTTCAAATATCACAATAGTGTGATATTTATGCAGATGTCCAAATTAGCAACAGTCGGTGCATTTTTATCACTTGATTCCAATTTCATAGGAGCAAATTCTGCCATTATTTATCTCCAGAACAGTGTTTCATAAATATTTTCAGTAAATTAATGTATTTTACAGGAAAGAAAATTTCAAAATACAGAAAAATGTACAAATAGTTAGCTATTATTAGAGACCAGTGGGCTCTTGTCTCTGGAAGTGGTTGAGTAGAAATAAAATTTTAATTTATTAGTAATGTGAAAAATAAATTCTTGAGATGAGAATGAGATGAATATGGATAATTTCTACCTCCCTCTTCTATTTGACTAGTTTATGATTCTTTTATTAAAGGGACATTTTGTTTTCTTTAGAGAATGTAATGAATTAACATTGAAAAGTAGTGATTTGTTTTTCATCTAATAATATGTTAAAAAATAGTGGTACTTCTATTTCTTATAGGTATAATAACTTGCCAACACCACAGTTATTTAAGTCAGAAAATCTTATATTTTGATAAGTGGTATTATACAATACTCCGTCTTTCAGATTTGTAACACAAATCCAACTAAAGGCTATGAAAAATTTTCAGTTACAATTACATCTTCATATGAAGCCTCTTTGTGAATCTTATTTCTGTGAAATCATAAGCAATCATCTCTTGAATCTGTGGATTTGTGAGTCTAAAAGAAGAGACTAAAAATTCAAACAAATGAAACTGACACAAAGGTTAAAGTAATTATGTCTTTTATGAGGGTTAATTAACAAGAAAAGTGTATTTAATTTTTTCTGGTATACATTAGTATTTTTTCTGTTTCAGTTTTCAACATTCAATAAAATATAGTACAAGTACATTTTGATAAAGGAGATCAATAAAATATGATTAGGATATTTATAAACATGTATAAAATATCAGTGTTCAGTTCATGCAAATGTACTACTTAATTCGGAATCATGATTTGACGTCACAATTTATCAGCATATGTGTGTGGCATTATGAGATTTTACTGCAAATACTTTCAAAGAATGGTGTTAATAAATTAAGTTGAGAAAATTATCTCATAGGGATCAGTTCTAAAGATAATAGAAAATAAAGAAATGAAAATATTAGAGAAAAGGAGTCATCTTTATGTAAAACTAACCTATTCCAAAGGCAGAGAGTTAACACAAATGATGACAATGCACAGCTTAACTGACATTTTTTAATGTCATCTTAAGCCTATGCAAAGATGAATTTGTTTTGTTATGTTTTAAGAGAGAGAAGTCATATAGTATAATCTTATAAGAATAAGAGGTGGTGCTGATTATACCACCATATGCTTCAGAACTTTCTGGTTTCCTATTTTTAACTATTGGACTTATTCATTATAGACTCCATGAGGAGCAATCATTTTATCTTTTCAATCTATATAACATAAAATTTCATTAAATAGTTACTAAGCCTTATTAAAGATTATCAAAAAAATGTTGGCTACCATTTCATTTCAAGATGGCAGGTTGTAACTTGTGATACACAGACAATCTTCCAAGACTTTTGAAACTCTTAGTGTTTTGTTTTGGTTGTCGTTATATCAGCTGACTCCTTAGACAATCACTTAGAACTTTAATGCAAATTCAGAAAACTAAATGATGTGCTGAGAAGAACAATAAAAAAATATTTTTAAAGCATCTGTTTTGTGTTTAGCAGCCAACCATATAAATAAAACAAAATAAATAAATACCTAAATTTTACTTGATAAATATTTACTGGCATAACAATTTTTTCATCTTACTATGAATTTACAATCAGAAAGAAGTGTATTAGCTAATGAGTACACACAAATTTCTGCTCTACTTTGCAATTACAGTCTTCAAATTGAACTGATATAAAATCCTTCTGGATAATTAGCCAATCATTTATTTTAACATTCGATTTCCATGACACTATTCATCAAATCTACTCTTACTTGATAAACTAAAAATGTGAGTTTCAAATTTCTAAAGGTAATTTTTATCCATTAAAAAAAAATAGGCACATAAAAAATAAAAGTCCAAATGCTATAAATATAGCATGGTGACGTATTCTGAAATTCTTTCCTTAATATCTACATATGATTTAAAAATGGATTGATATACAAAAAATTATAGGTGATATATCATAAAAGAAAGTGATGTTAATTTAAACAATGAAATCTGAAATATAAAAAGAATAGCATGTAGTTTCCTTGGTGGATTATTTCCAGAAAACTGTGTAGTTTAAAAGATGAAACATATGTAGAGAAGTAAAGTCTATGGACATTTGTGCCTTTTGGGTAATATATAGTTTCAGATTTCTCCCCAGTTATCCTCACCATACCTCTATTATAAAAATATACAGTCTTCCTGTCAAGATTGTATTATTAACTCACATAGAAGTAACCAAAACCCCTGGTTAAATTTAGAGTAATAATGTATAAATATGTCGTATGTTGGAATATACACAATTATGGAGAAAAAAAACAAAACAAGAAAAGTATATGTCTTTCTCTAACAAAGAATGATGAGTAGAAGCAGAAGGCACACACCTGCTAAATTCAAATGGAAAGGAAAGGTTGCAAATGTGTCTCATAACTGGCAAGGAGGAGACCAGGCTCACCAGGAAGAACTGGATCTAGGGTAGGCTCTCTCTATGAAAAAAGGTTAAATACTTGCAAGTATTGCTTAGGTCTATATCTAGGTTTGATCTGCTGTTTGGGTAACAGAAAGAATGGGAAAGTCATATGATTGGGACCATGATCAAGCCACATACAAGCTATAAGACTGGTTCAGTAATATCTCCACAGAATGAGAGAGCTGAATTACCAATATAAACTCAGACACCGAAATGGAAAAACCTCACTTGTCAGGTGTAAGGAAGCATATATTTTTAGATATGAAGAGAATGTCATGATGTGAGTTTGAAAAGGAAAAAAATGGAGACTTACCTAACAGTCTTTGTAATACTTTAAGCAATAAAACAAAATTTTAAAAAAATTATTAAATAAATAAATAAATAAATAATAAAATTTTTAAAAAAGAAAATGAAGAGAGAAGGAGGACAAGGAACTCTTTCAAGATGAGCTTGCAACCTAAATTTTACAATATACTGTGAAACTGACTTAATAAACAATAGTAAAAAAAATCCAATAAGTGCCTGATTCACTCTGAGTTAACTCCAATAAATTCATTCCAATGAAAATCCTCAAAAGGACATAAAATCAGTATGCTAAAGAATACAAAGAGATAAAAGTATCTATTTATATACTTACAAGAGGACCAGTGCACGAAATTCGTGCACGGAGTGGGAATGGGGGTTGGGAGCGGTGTCCCTCAGCCCAACCTGTACCCTTTCCAATCTAGGACCCCTTGAGGGATGTCCAACTGCCCATTTAGGCCCGATCCCAGGACTGCTGGCTCCTGACCTCTCACCTACTGATTGCCTCTAATCACTCCCCTGTCAGCCTGGTCAACGCCTAACTGCTCCTGTGCCAGCCTGACTGCTCCTAACTGTCCTCCCCCTGCCAGGATGGTCCCCCCCGAACTGTCCTCCCCTGCAGGTCTGAGTCCCTCCCAACTTTCCTCCCCTGCAGGCCTGTGTCCCCCCCAACTGTCCTCCCCTGCAGCCCTGGGTCCCCCCAACTGTCCTCCCCTGCAGGCCTGGGTCCCTCCGAACTGTCCTCCCTTGCTGGCCATCTTGTGGTAGCCATCTTTGACCACATGGGGAAGCCATCTTGTGATGGTCAAATTTGCATATTACTCTTTTATTAGATAGGATATATCCAAAACCCTGGGTGTAATGCATCACATTCCAGGCTTGACCATCAGAAGGAAGTCAGTCCTGCAGGGGTTGTCTTGGCAACAGCTGTACCCTCCCGTAGCTGTTTCTCTCCAGGGCGAGGTTTCAGGCAGGAATTGGCCCTTGGAGCATGGATGCACTTAGTCCTGGGTCGCCTTGCCAAGGGCTGAGCTCTCCCTGAGCTGTTTACTGTGAGGCCTGAGGGAAGAACCCACCCTTGGAGTGCCAGGAGTGCCCAGCCTCAGTCAATCCTGGGTTGCTAAGGCTGAGGCCACAGTGTGGTAGAACTCTGAGTCTGGCCCAATAGGGGGCGTAACCACCCTTTGAACCAGACCCTAATGGTAGGGAGGAGGAAGCCCCATTCCTCACAGAATCAACAGGTGGCCAGCTTGCTGTCAGGGGCCTACCAGCTAGGAATCCTATTCACCTACATATCTGTATAAAGTTTTAATACATTGTATGAAAGGTCATGGTGGTACTGTTTTACCTACAGCATCTACAGGAATTGCTGCAAATTTCCTTCTCGGCGGAAGCACCTTTCATTCCCAATATAAATTACCAATTCCACTAACTTCAATTTCTAGACTCAATATAAACAGTGGAGTTGCTAAAACTATTAAAAGACCCAACTTCTCATTATTGATGAATGCACCATGGCATCTAGTCATGCTATAAACACCATAGATAGATTACTAAGAGAAATTATGAATTTAAATGTTTCATTTGGTGGGAAAGTTCTCCTTCTTGGATGGGATTTTCGACAATGTCTCAGTATTATACCGCATGCTATGTTTGGCTATAGTACAAACTAGTTTAAAATACTATAATGTTTGGGGATGTTTCAGAAAGTTGTCTCTTACAACAAACATGAGATCAGAGGATTCTGCTTATAGTGGATGGTTAGTAAAACTTGGTGATGA
>PVJC01028992.1:0-22201 GCA_004026665.1 Murina feae | reverse complement strand
CTGATGTTTTGCTCTTTAATAGTAATTTAATATTATTTGATGGTATGGATACATTTATTTAACTATTACTGTTTCCAACATTGAGGCTTTGAAGCAATAGTCATTTTAGCATTCATGGTGCCCATGACTATTGTTTGCACTTAAAATTATACAAAGTTATGTCTTACATAGACTGTAATTTATGGCAGGGAAAAACCTACCAATGTAATAGAAAAAGCATGGCTTGAATTCTTGTCAAAATGTCCTGTATTTATTTGAAGTCTTTTTTTGTCTTTAAATATATATATATACTATGGGCCTGGTGCACAAAAATTTGTGCACTCAGGAGGTCCCTCAGCCCATCCTGTGCCCTCTCGCAGTCTGGGACCACTCAGGGGATTTCCACCTGCTGGCATGCCTGGCCAGCCTGGGTGAGGGGCTGATGGTTGTTTGCAGGCTGGCCAAACCCCCAGTGTGGACCCTTACCCCACTGACGTGTGGCCATCCTGGGTGCGGGGCTGAGGGCCGTTTTCAGGCTGTCCACAGTCCCTTCAGGGTTTGAGTCCCTACTGGGGTGCCTGGGCAGCCTGGGTGTGGGGCTGAGGACTGTTTTCAGGCTTTCAGGCTCCCCACAGTTCCCATTGACCTAACGTCCCAGCAAGGCTGGCTGGAAGCAGGTTTCTGGGGTTTATTTATCTTCTATAATTGATACACTGATGCTTTAAGCCCAGGCCTAGGCAGGTAACAAAGCTTCCTGTTTGGTTCAGCTCCATGGTGCAGAGAGAGGCCCAGCCGGCCTAGGCAGACAGTTTACTCCTGGTGCAACGGAAGCCTGCTGTTTACTCTAGCTCCATGACTGCCGGCCTCCATCTTGGCTGGGTGAATTTGCATACAGCCACTCTGATTGGCTGGTGGGCATGGCTTAGGCATCCTAGAAAAACTATCAATTTCAATATTACTCTTTTATTAGATTAGATATATATTTTAAAGACAAACACCCACACAGTTTCAGCACACACACCCACCTTTGAGATACCACCTGTTCTCAGGGTAAATTAGTTTAGATAATTATTGAATAACTACACTATTCTTTCAAGGTACAAGATGATTATGTGTGTAAAAGTTCAGTGTTGTGGTAACACAGGAATGTTATGCGTTGCATCGATAGGCAATACGTTTTTCACACAAGTGGGGCTTATTTACCTTAAACCATCAGTGTCCATTTTGAAAGCTCTAAGACATTAATTCTACTTGTTAGATGATACAATTACAATTTTTCATTAGATACTCTCTTGTTTCTAGTCTGTAAGTTATAGCCCTTACACATACTTTTAAGGTTTACATAGCTTACACTTCCCATGGATCTCCGCCACACACACCCCATGTCTACCTTTATCTGAGATACAAAGGAAGTAATTCAACCATGAGGAATTTTGCAATAAACAAGGAGCAGTAGTTTCACAGATGAGCTAACAAATGCACAGCTCTTTTTCTCATTCCCTTGTTTCCTAACGTATTTAGTGGTCTAAGTCTTTGACTTGAAGATTGTAGAAATGGAATGAAACTCTGCAGATAATGGAAGTACCCTGCTTTACAGTTAATCAAAAGGTCAGGGGGCCTTTTGTACTAAACAAGTCTCATCAGGGTCGTTTATTAACACAATTAGTCCAAGTGCATTCTCAGTTTCAGCTAGCTATTTATTTTTAAGGTTCTTTTTGCCTTGCTTAATCAGATTTAACTTGGGAGACTTTTCCTGGCTCCATAATCAACATGTAAATTAAAATGCAGAGGGATCTCCAAAGAATAAAAAAGGTTAATTATTTAATCGTTGTTTTACCATCTATGTATTGGGTTGAGAATGTTTAATTAAAAAGAGAGAAGAGAAAGGAAATAAATATATTTTAACATGTTTATTTCTCTTGTATGAAATAAGTAATATAAAAATTACAACATGGAATATTGAATTTACCTGCTCAGCCTTAACAATGGGAATTTAAACTAATTAAAAGTTGTCATTTTAATTGGAAAACTGAATCAATTTTGATAAAATGTGTTTTTGTAAAATATAGATGATAATTTTAAATATTTTGTTTTACATAAAAATGTCCATCTATTAATCAAGTAGTTTACCTTTATGAAAACTGAAAATATTACTGAAGAGCAAAGAGAAAATCTGGAAATTATTTGACATTTTCTTTAGAAAGTTCTGGAATTGTTTATTTGGCTTTAATTTGCCATTCATTAAAGTTTATGATGGAGTGGGCATAAGGTATGACTATTGATTATCTATGCAATTTCCATCTGCAGAAGATGATTGTGAGTAAATTCATTTTTTAGTCTGTTTTTTTGACTTCTTGATATTTTTTGCCTATTCTCAAAATGTTAAAATGTTGAGTTCAGACAAATGCTAGCATTTCTTAACTTTAGGTTTGTATGATATAAACTTTCTCTTTTTTTACATAAGAAGTTCTAGGCCTCTTATTTTCCTCTTGAAGGTAGCTGCTATGATTTGAATCAGTAAAAATTCACTTAATATTGCATTCAGTTATTCATTTGGTGAGTTACCCTCACTCATAGGGATGATGTAAACTCAGAGATGTCAACCAGTGAAAATAACCCCCTAACATATTTCATTCAACTTTAAAAACATAAATTCTATGTCAGTGATTTGGAAATGTTTTCAAAGATTCCCAAAGTTCTGTATCATCCCAATGCCCTTACACACTGCTTCTCAGAAAATAATATACTTATAATCAATTTATATGTGGACACTTTCACTCCTTTCATATGTATTTTGAAGGTTCCAAGTGCTCTTCAATACTAGCTAATCAGTACCCAAGTAATATTCAGTCAATGAACATTCAAAAAATTATGTGACTTGCTCTTCTGGCCAAGGGTAATGAAAAATAAATAAGACCTGATCTTGCCCTTGTATAACTTAAAATTAAGACAGAAAAACAAAATCAGGCTACCACAAGAAGATACTTTCTGGCATGATAGGGTCTGAAAAAACCTCGGACCTTTTTGAAATTCAGCAATACTGATTATGGAGGCAAACTATTAACATAATGACATGCAAATTTTAGGCCATGGTGTTCCTAAAAGATAAAATAATGCAACTGCATAGTTAAAGTGGATACATTGGTTTTTATTTATATATACTAGTATGTATATATTTTGTATTCATATATGCATATGTATAAATACATATAAATATATACATATGTATATATAAATACATATATACCCATATTTATTTATACTTATGCTTAATTACCTTTAATTCATATAAGGAAAACCAATCTTAGTTGTAAATATTCTTAAAAGATAGCATAGCAGCACTATGTAACTAAGTATATACATATTTGATTTACCAAATGTTTACACACTTATTTATTCCCAGTAATAGCCCTATGATCTACCAATGATTTTCATCTCCACTATACAGATAATAAAACAAAAGTACAGAGAGTTTATGTAAATTAAGTTTACTACCACAAGGTCATACTGATAACAAACAGGGGAATTGAGATTTGAACCCATTAGTCTGTCTCCATAGTTTGTATCTTAACCCTCGAGGTTAGGCTGCCTCATCATTGTTGTTGTCATCAAAATTGGCATACGTTTTTGGGAATTCTGGAAGGAACAGGTGCATAGAAATTACCTGGAGATAAACTTTACTGGGAAAAAGGGATGATCATGCAATCAGAAGAAATAATATTCACTGAGCAGTTAATTTGCATTTTGTACACATTTAGGCAGTCAATTTGTGTCTAATTTATAATCTAATCTATTAAAGAGTAATATGCAAATTAACCCTCACTCCGTTACACCTAAGCCACACCCACCTGTCAAGCCACTCCCATTGGCCAATCAGAGTGGCTGTATGCAAATTAACCCAACCAAGATGGCGTCCAGCAGCCACGGAGCTAGAGCAAACAGGAGGCTTCTGTTGCACCAGCAATAGAGTTGAAACTGCCTGCCTAGACCAGCCGGGCCTCTGCTCAAGACAACAATGTTTCAATTATAGAAGCCACAGAGCTGAAGCAAACAGGAGGCTTTGTTGCCTAACTAGGCCTCTGCTACAGGCAACAAAGTTTCAATTATAGAAGATAAATCCCAGAAACCTGATTCCAGCCAGCCTCGCTGGGACGTTGGGTCAATAGGAGCTGTGGGCAGCCAGAAAACGGCCCTCAGCCCCTCACCCAGGCTGGCCAGGAACTCCAGTAGGAACCCGAACCCAGAAGGGACTGTGAGCAGCCTGAAAACGTCCCTCAGACCCTCACCCAGGCTGGCCAGGCATGCCAGCAGGTGGACATCCCCCAAGGGGTCCCAGAATGCGAGAGGGCACAGAGCAGGCTGAGGGACTGCCCCCCCCCCCCCCGAGTACACAAATTTTTGTGCACCAAGCCCCTCGTCTATATAATAAAAGAATAATATACAAATTGACCCTAACAGAACGACAGGGAATGACTGGTCACTGTGACACACACTGATCACCAGGGGACAGATGCTCAATGCAAGAACTGCCCCCTGGTGGTCAGTGCGCTCCCATAGGGGGAGCTCTGCTCAGCTACACGCCAGGCTGACAGCTCCCAGTACAGCAGTGGTGGTGGGAGCCTCTCCTGCCTCCTCAGCAGCGCTAAGGATGTCCGACTGCAGCTTAGGCCTGCTCCCTGCTGGCAAGTGGACATTCCCCAAGGGCTCCCGGGCTGCCAGAAGGATGTCTGGTTGGCAGTTTAGCCCCAAACCCCCAGGGAGCAGGCCTAAGGCAGCAGGTGGGGTCCCAAGGGGTCCCAGACTGCGAGAAGGTGCAGGCCGGGCTGAGGGACCTCTCCCCCCCCCAATGCACTGGGTTTCTAGTTAAAGTATATATGTACCTTTTTTATTTAATTGTTTTATTAATATGAACTGATAAGATCTATGCTTTCATCTGCACAGAAATTTATGCTTTTAATGTCTTCTCTGGGTTGTCAGAATATCTCTTTAAGTCACTTCCAGTAAACTTTTTCAAGGTGTCCAGGACTCTGAGCATGACTTTAACCCACCCAGAATACATTTAAACATGTCAAAGTACAGTCATAGTTAAGAAAGTACAAGCTGCTGACAGAATCATGAGTCCTGATTCCGCTTGCTAGTTGACCATGAATGAATGATTTACATTTCTTTCCTTCCATTTACTCATCTGAAAAATGGGGATGATGATAACATTTATCAACTTAGTGTAGTGGTTCTCATCTGAGGGTGAGTTTGCTGTCCAGAAGACATTGGCAACAACACTTCAGTTGTCACTACTGAGAGGCTACGACTGACACTTTATAAGTTAATGCAGGTAAATACAAACAATGCATAGAATAGCTCTTCGCAACAAAGAACTCACTCAGCATTTCAAAAATGCTGCAGTTGAGCTACTCTGCTAAGTGAACTAATACATAAAAATTAGAATAATGTCTGATATAAAGTTCTTGATAACTGTTAGCCACTATTTTTATTTTTATAGAGGGAAATATCAAGAAACAAGATTGATAGAGTCTGGGGACAAGTGGAGGAGAGTACTAAGTGACAGACTAGGCACATAAAATTCTCTCTTGCAGAAGAGGGAGTCATTAAGTGCTTTCAAGCACAGGAGTGACAAGCACCAGTGGGTAGTGCAGAAATTAGGGGCACCGTGCTATGGAAAGATGGGATTCTTCAGTGCTGTAATTACACAATATGGTCGCAATGGCCTTATTTGAATATAGTGTAATTATTTTTACTTAGGGAGTGGTCTTTGGCGTGAGAACTCAATTTTTTACTGAAAAACATTTTAAAAAACACAAAACAAAAACAGACTACACAGTAAACAGCCTCAAATGATGTTTGGGTTTTAGCTACAGAGCTATTGTGAATATTTCTGGAAAAAGAATGTAAGCACACAGCAAATGCCCTAGGAAGTATAAAATTTCACATTAATGTTGAAGTTGTGGCTCCTTTTGTTATTGTTCATTATTTGTACTTATAAATATTCATGCATTTCTCCAATTACACATGGAACTAGCAAGCACTATGAAAACATACTTTTTCCTTGTTGGTCATTGACCAAGTTGAGAAGGACTAGAGCAGATATTTCTTAATGGGGTACGTATGAAGTCTGTGTTAACAAATATCAATATCATATATTGACTGACAGGAGCCTTTGTTTTGTTCAATTCATTTATAACAATTAGTTTTAGAGATGGAAGGGTGCTGTTGGGTGATAATCTGCTCTTAGGTTTTCTAATCCACTGGTGAAGAAGTTAATTACTGAAACTTTCCAGTTACACAGGAGTCATATAAAAACTATATCTTTGTATTACCCAAATAAACAATATTTTTTAGAAAAAAATAGTGGGCTTTACTAATGAAAAATGTAAATTTCAGCTTCATGTGTTATTCATGAGTGCTCTGATACCACAATTGTTATTTTCCAGGGTTTAGCTATAATGAAAAGCATATTTGGCGATGATGTGGAATGTTGACTACAAATGTCAGAAATAATGACCTAGCACTGTAATCTTTGCTGAATGAGATCTATTTGTGTCGTATTTAAAAGAATCTTTGTGTTGCTGAATGATTTTTAAACTAATTATCTAGCACTGGATGTACTGCATAAAATCTAATCTAATAAAAGAGTAATACGCAAATTAACCCTCACTCCGTTACACCTAAGCTACGCCCACCTGCCAAGCCACACCCAACAGCCAATCAGGACAATGGTATGCAAATTAAACCAGCCAAGATAGTGGCCAGCAGCCACAGAGCTAGAGTAAACAAAAGCCACAGAGCTGAAGCAAACAGGAGGCTTTGTTGCCTATCTAGGCAGGCTTTGCCTTCCACTCAAGGCAACTAAGTTTTAATTATAGAAGATAAATAAACCCCAGAAACCTGCTTCCAGCCAGCCTCACTGGGACCTTGGGTCAATGGGAACTGTGGCCAGCCTGCAAACAGCCCTCAGCCCCTCAGCCAGGCTGTCCAGGCACCCCAGTAGGAACCTGAACCCTGAAGGGGCTCTGGGAAGCCTGAAAATGGCCCTCAGCCACTCACCCAGGCTGGCTACACCCCCACGGGGTGTGGGTTCCCACTGGAGGGCTTGGCCAGACTGCAAACAGCCATCAACCCCTCATCCAGGCTGGCCAGGCACACCATAAGGTGGACATCCCCCAAGGGGGACCCAGACTGCAAGAGGGCACAGACCAGGCTGAGGGACCCCCCCTGAGTGCACAAATTTTTGTGCACCGGCCATAGCATAATAATAATCACACAAAAAAATTAAAAATTCATATGAACACTGCTAAGTCTAATTCTATGCAGCATATTTGAGAAAGAAACTAAAATGGACAGATTTATATAATCCACACATTGGAAAAGGAAAACCACATATAAAAGTTTTCCTTGCTTTCAGAGGAACTGAACTCAGGATCCCAAGTAATTTCAGTTTATTTTATACTATTACAATGACTATGCTACTTTTATATGATAAATGCAAGTGTAAATAATATAAAGTAGCAAGGGTTTCTTTATAAGATCTTGGCTATGCAATTGGTTTATTTAGATTGTGATCCATTCATAGATACATGAACAACAAATATATTGATAAGCTAAATCTAAGCTTTCCTGAAACTTATCAGTACATTTGCTTTAACATTGCTTATCATATCAGAGCATATGTGTTCAAATAATTTTTCTATTAAAAATAAACTAGTTGCATTGTCCTCATACTTTTTTGAAATCCCAAAACTTAATAAACATTTACTGTTTTATTGGTTGTTTGACTTTTTAAAAGGTAATACAATGAAGAAAGAATATTAAGTGTTAGGACATGCTTTTCTTAAAAAGGGAACATACTTGGGCATGAGAATTTTCTTTTCCTTTTACCTCCTCAGGCAACTAGCATGTGATATTTGATGAGGAAAAAATGATTGCTGTCCATGGTGGGAAATGATGTTACAGTTGTACTTAAGAGAATTAGAGAGAAAGAATATAAGAAAGATGTAAATATTTGGTCTTAGATTTATCCAAAATTAAATTGTGTATGGATGGTGACAGAAACAAGAATGTTTGGTACAAGGAGTATTTCCTACATTCCAGGAAACATTCTTTCATGCAATGGGCGGGTAACCCAATGGTTTTCTCTCACTGGAACCTACATTTTCTTATGAGAATGCAAATGACATGTAGCATAAGTAACTGCAAATTAAAGCATAGCAGTGCCATCCCATTCTTTTTTTTTTTTCATTTAGGCAATTCAAGGCCAAAGTTTGATTTCCATAACCACACTTGAAGAAACCTCATTGTTGACACTGACAAAAAGAAAAAGGCAATACACAGGACCAGTGAAAATCCTGCCAGTGATACTTGAATGTCAGGGAAAGACAGTAACATATATCACATACTTGCAGAACTGGTGACAGGAACACATACTCTGCAATATCACCTGAATAAGCTGTGGCAGCTCTTTTGGGGCTGACCAGCAGACCCTGAGCAAGAGATGAATGATTACTCTGATGTGTGTTTGTGTGAAAGAGAAGGTTAAGGGACTGCTTGGCTATAGGCAAGCAGACAGCCCCGTTCTCCTGCCTCCTTAGGCTTTTACTAAAATTAACTATAGTTACTATCAGCAGGGTAAGCATCCTTGAGAAGACCCATGCATCTGTAGTGTCTTTAAGAAAGGATGTTTTGAAATCTAAATATAGAGATTCCAGTAAAACACCCAAGGGCACAGACTTGTTTGCAAAAGTCAAGGCATGGCCTGCTGCCTTTGACAAGGTCCCTGTAGAGGCCCTCGACCTTTAGAAGATTCCTCCTTACAGACTTTCCAAACAAGTCCTGTGCTTCCCCACACAGTTCTACTTGTGTTAACAAGTTCACAAATGGTACCATGCACTTCTTCATGGTACCATTAGTTTTTATTTGTTTGTTTTTAAAATATATTTTTTTTTATTGCAGAAAGAAAGGGAAATGGAGAGAGAGAGAAACATCAAGATGAGAAATAATCATTGATTGGCTGCCTCCTGCACACCCCACACTGGGGATCAAGGCCTTGGATCCTCTCCTGTCCTATTCTTCCATTCCATCTTCACATTGGTCTCTGTAATGGTCTTTATGTGATCACATTTCCTCTCTCATTATTGATCTTGAATTATTTTCACAGGAACTATATGGGAAAATCCTAACTCTGGCTTAGTACAACCAAAGAACAGATCATGCAGCATAAATCCATGCTGCTTATACTTAATTTAGTTCTCAGTGTAGCACTCAATGTTCTGTCCATTTCAATAACTTCAATTTTCATATATATGTTTATAATTCTCAAAGCTGTATTTCCTAATGAGATTGATTGCTTTTGTCTTTTGTTACCTTCAAAACATATCTACTTTAGTCTTCCATAGCCACCTCATACCAACACGATTACAACACATATCATCCTTTACTTGACAAAATCAATTTCCAGCCATCAAGTCAGTAAAGGCAGTATGGCCAGCGTGAGTATTGAATGCTTACACTTTTCTTTACAGCAAAGGTTCTGTAGAATAGCACATTTGGATATGTTACCTCCAGGACTCAAGTTCCAAGCCTACCATTCCCAAATTGGAAAAAAAAAATCCCGTGTAAATCAAATATAGCTTTGATCTGCAATTCAGGGAACATTAATCTTTAAAATATCCAGGCTCCTCTTATTTGAGTCATTAGAAAATCCAAATACATATATCGTAAGAGAAATATTCTTTAGGTTAGCCTATTATATCAAGTAAGTGGGTTCCCACCAATTATCAGGTGGGACAGGAAAAATTTCAGTTAACTATATTATTATCCTGGCCTTTAAATGGTAATAATTTGGTAACTTGTGATTATAGCTAATTTTTATTTGACATTATTTAAAATAAAACTCTAATTTTTCCCCAAACCATTTGTATGACTGACTTTTGCATATGTACAATAATCAACAGCATCACAGCAGGTGTTCAAACTGCTAAACTGATACAGGTTTGAAAAGAAACTGGAAACAAAATATTGTTGACTTGTGGTCTTTATCCTCATGTTTATTGATTTTACTTCAGTCTGTCAGAATGTTAGGTCATACAAAAACATGATCTGTTAATGGTGCTCTAAACTCTTAATTGTGTATTACTTTCAAAAACCTATTTTTTTCTTAATTTATCCAAAATTACATTGGCAATTACCATGTTTCATTTACTGCATTGTGTAAGTGTAGTCACTTTATTTCTTTATTTAATACTAGAGTCTCAGTGCCTGAAATTCATGCACGAGTAGGGTCCCTAGTGGGTGCTGGATGCCAACTGGGGCCTTCCTTCATCTGTACCGCTCCCTGGTGGTCAGTGCACATCATAAATTCCCAGTCATTTGAACTCTTGAGTGGACACTTTGCATATTAGGCATATATATCTATATCTATATCTATATCTATATCTATATCTATATCTATATCATCTATATCTATATATCTATATAGACACTTTGCATATTAGGCATATATATCTATATCTATATCTATATCTATATCTATATCTATATCTATATCATCTATATCTATATATCTATATATCTATATCTATATGTAGATATAGATATATAGATGGATTTATAGCTATATAGATATAGATATAGATATATAGATATATAGATATATAGATATATAGATATATAGATATATAGATATATAGATATATAGATATATAGATATATAGATGATATAGATATAGATATAATATATTCTGTGGAGGTAGCAAAAAAATAACACCACTTACTCTAGGTGGTTTGGCTCAGTGGATAGAGTGTTGGCTTGTGGACTGAGGGTCCTGGGTTTAATTCTGGTCAAGGGCACATGCCAGGGTTGTGGGCTCCATCCTTAGTGGGGGGCATGCAGGAGGCAGCTGATCAACTATTCTCTCTCATCACTGATGTTTGTATCTCTCTCTCCATCTCCCTTCCTCTCTGAAGTCAATAATAATATATTAAAACATAAAATTAAAAAAAAATATTCTTAAAATTACAATGATCACATCACAGAAACAAATTCAAGTCAATATTTATGTCTTGCCCTAACTGGTTTGGCTCAGTGGATATATCATCAGCCTGTGGACTGAAAGGTCCCAGTTTTGATTCCGGTCAAGGGCATGTACCTTGGTTGCAGGCACATCCCCAGTAGGTTGTGTGCAGGAGGCAGGTGATCGATGTTTCCCTCTCATCGATGTTTCTAACTCTCTATCTCTCTCCCTTCCTCTCTGGAAAAAAGATCAATAAAATATATTTTTTAAAAAGATAGCTCTCATTAAAAAAAAAAAAGAAAAAAATATTTATGTCTTATTGAGTTGCCTGGAGTTAGTGATAATGTGCAAAGCTGAAAAGAAAAGCATTCTTTTTGACTTTGTAAACATTTTCTGAACTTATTTATGAAGACCTATAATATAACATTAAACCTGTTTTGTCTTGGCCTGACCCCACTAGTAGTAGCATTTATGCACAGTTTATTATGTGTATTACCACCTGAGAAAAGAAGATATGCTTTAAAAATTTTAACTACATGTGTAATTAGGTTTTTTAAGAAAAAGCCATTATTTAATATATGGTCAGAATAAATGTAGTTTAACCGCAGCAAGCCCAGTGGTGAACGTGCACACATTAGAATGACTGGTTATTGGTAGTGTATCAAATGCATTATGTAAGCAATGGCAAAAACCTTACAATTCAGCCAAAGTCACAAGTCCGTTATAAAAGGTCTTTGCTCTCAAGTGAAATCAATTACAACATAGCCACAAATGTTTGTCAAGTATTTAGTTTATTCCAGAGAGAAGGCAAAATGGTCTTATTTGCCTTCGTACTGGCCAGTGGAAAATTTCTTATTTGTTCTGGTTCTATTGCTTATCAGCTATTTGTAATCTTTCAATTAATCTGAAAATTGCTATGAAAACTCTCTACATTACTTCCTTATCCTTTGAATTAATATTAAGTTTGAAAATAGCATAAAATTCTATACTATTTTGCCAAAACTTGAATGCACTTACAGTTAAAGAATCTGATGTTCAGTAGATTTTATGAAGTAGGTAAAGATTTCAATTATATTTTCAGTGAATAATCCATGGAGCTTACATGATACTTGACTCAGAATGTGAAAGCAAGACTAAAAAACCAACAAAAAAAACCCCACAAAGAATAAAAGAACCTCTGAAAAATAATCATCCAAATGAAACATTTAATTATTTTGAAGACTCTCCAAAATGTTATGAAGGCAACCAAAATATAAACTCCTTAAAGACAGGAATTTTGTATGTTTTGTTTATTATTGTCTCATAAAGGCCTATAGCAGTGCCCAGTACATCTTGGATGATGCTAATTTTAAAATGACCGAATAAGTGACCAAATCATGAGCATAAACTAGTTCTGAAATTAAATGGGACTATGCAGTATTTATATTTTTTTGTAAAATGTATTTAATGTTAAGAATTAATAACATGATAACATTTCTCAAAAGGATAAAAAGCCTGGAGAGAAAAAACAAAAACACCTATGTATGTGTGATAGCTTAAAATTCTCTTCAATTTATAGAGTCCATGAGAATGTTTCAGAGATGAAAGAAAATCCTTTCCACTTATTATATAACATGAATAAAAATATTGGAATAATTTTCTAAGTTCTTAATTACCTAAGTATTGAATTCAATAAAGAAAATTCAGGTTTAAATGTGACGATGGAAAAGCCATCACCAAAAAGTGGTGAGAAGCTCTGACCTGTGTTTGCGTAGCTCATAGAAGGCCAAATCCAAAATAGATAGGATGTTAGAGGTCATTCACTCTAATATCAAAGGAAATGACACTCTTTTCCATTATAATACACACAATTTGCAATGCTTTTTTATTTGAATTCTGAGCATCTAAAAAACTCAACAGACTAATTCATTTTCCCACTTGACTTTTATGAGAAAGAAATTACAAATAATAGGAAAGATAATTAATACATCTAAAGATGACTCTTGGGGTACTTCAACACCCTGAAGTATCCTTTCAGTCACCAGTACAAAAATATAATTATCTTCAGCATCATTTTAGTGCTAACTCTTTGATTTTATACCCAGGCAGAAACCTTACCTCATGTGGTTGTTCTGTGCCAAGGGGTTTGCTATGGAATGTGTGAGTATTGATAAAGAGGGAAAGAAAAAAGAGAAGACCATAGAGAAGACAGTAAGCAGAAGTAGTGTAAACTGAAGAATACAAGAGGAACAAAGGGAAACAGAAAAATCAAATTTGAAGAAGCAGCTGTAACAGGAGACAAAAGAAGAGACTAGAAAATTCTGGACCCTGGGGGTACAAGCTAAAGGCACTGTTACTCTTATCTCAGACTCTCTTCCCATTCTTTGAGAGGATGCTATACAACTACTGACAACCTTCCTTATGTTTCCTAACAATACACAATTCACCAAGGTAACCTGACCAGGGTCTTTGTTCCTGGCAATCTAACTTATCTAATAAAAGTATGCTGACAGCTACCTAAGACAATTCTTAGAAAACATCTCAAGGTCTGATAATCACAACATTCCTGGACATGGGAGATGACAGCTTTTGCTTTAATTGCTTCCAGCAATGGGAATGTCTCTATGGCCCAGTCTCTTTAAAAATGCTCCTAAATGTTTTGTTCTTTTTCAAGTATTAAGAGGCATAGGCCCTTCCCCACCTCTTTTTCCCCCATATATATAGTGTTGTTGTTTTTTTTTTTCATTTGTGCCTACTCTATCTGATAGATCTATGAGGAAACCTGCAGCTCAGAAATACCTGAGTGATTAACCATGTACCTTATATGGACTATACATTGGACCACCAATCCACACCTGCCAAATACCCTAAGACATTGCCCTACATGGACAATGCAGTAAGCCACCAATCAGTGTGCCCCGAGTACACTAAGCCCCCACCCCTTCCCATTCCGCCCCTCAAAAAAAGTGCCCACCTCTGCACATGCTGCTGTTCTCCCCTTGCGAGACAGACAGCCCGGCAGGTCTTCTCCTCTAATAAAGCCTGTAGTCCTGGTTTTTGGCCCCTGTCTGATCTTTCACTATCAACCTTCTGAGGTTTTCCCATTTGACTTTTCGCCCTCGCCCTTCTCCTTGGCCAACTCTCTGCCTTCCTTCCCTCTCCTGCTTTCTCCGTGTATACATTGTTTAAATACAGTATTAAAGTATAGAGTAGAATTAATGTGGCAATGTGGTAAATGCTGGTTGCAGAGTGTGTCACAATAATTATTCAGTCCATGTAGCTCATTCAGTCTTAACCAGAAATCATTACTACCTGCTAAGAACAGGTAAAGCTACTAAGAGATCTCACAAAAGAATAACCTTTAACACAACTGAGCAATAAAAGGGTTTGTAGTACAATTTATGAGGTTTCAAATCCCAAATCCTCATTTTGAGAAAAGAGCCTTTTGGGTGGTATTTTCTACCCTCAAAGGAAAGACTATTACTACTTCCATATTTCACTCTAATTTGAATCGCTGCTGTAAAATGGTTACTTCAAATGAATTGGAGTAGCATAGACGATATTTTCTCTAAACTTTCCTGTCTTAAATCATGCTTGTGAGCCAAAGCACCTCCTGTAAGTTATTTCTAAACATAATGTATTAGAAACTGTGTTAGGCTTTGACTGCAGCCCAAACTCTGCTTTAACATTCAATGTTGCCATTTCCTAACCTGTGACCTTGTCTTCATCTCCTCGACTATAATTTCATCATCTGTAAAACTGGAACATTAAACACTGAATTTGCAGGGTTTTGGGTAGAATAAGTTGAGATATTTAAAAAACTTCTCTCAAATAATTTAAACTATATATGCATATCATAGAACCTACTAGAGGCCCGATGCATGAAATTTGTGCAAGAGTAGGCCTTCCTTCCCCCAGCTGCCAGCACTGGCTTCCCTCTGGCACCCAGGACCTCCAGGCTTCCCTTGCAGCTCCAGCTTCATCTGGAAGGTCATAAGGAAGAATGTCCAGTCTAATTAGCTTTTATTATTATGGAACCTGTAATGTAGTACATAGTAGTGAAAGGAGTTTTTAGGAATAAAATAGGAAGGTTTAGGGAGTTTTAAGAATTAGGGTAAGGTGATCAGACGTCCCGCTTTTGGCGAGACAGTCCCGATTTTTAACAATTTGTCCCGCGTCTCGCGGCATTTTAAAAAAGTCCTGATTTTTTGGAAAGAGACATATGTACTATTCTTTGTAATATTTTAAGTAATAAAAAAATTAAAAAAAGAATCCCCGGGTCAATTGTGTCCCGCTTTACCAAAGTTAAAATCTGGTCACCTTAAATTAGGGAGCTCTTAGAGGAGAACTGCAGAGCTGCAGAGCTGGGAGCTGCCAGAAGGCATACATTCACAGAATAAGGGGGCTGGAGCTGCCAAAAGGTATACATTTACAACATAAAGGGAGAAGAAACCACTCATTCCCAGAATAAAGAGGAAGGCCACAGGGAGTGAAAAACAAAAGGGAGAAGAAGAGGGGAACGCCACTCTGAAGCTGCCATAGTGACCAATCAGAGGCAATATCAGGACACAAGAACTGCATCCTTTATAAACCTTAGAAAAGAGGAACTTAGTGGGTCTCTCTCCCCCTCCCCACAGGTGCTTGTTTCTCAATACATATCCACCTTTTCCTATACCACCTTTTGGCTGTGGCTTCATTCTTTGAATTCACCTGGACAAGAACCCAGGAAACCATCTTTGCATCTTGCCCAGACAAAAACACATGCATTCCAGTTTAAATTCCGTGTTTCAGCAGTATATATTTATTTACTAATATATTAATATAGGGATCCTGTATTAATATAGTATTAATATAGGGATCCTGTTTGTAAACACATCCACACACAGCCAGGTGTCACTGTCCACTTCATATTAAGACATACATATTTTTTCTTCTTCTTGCCTAAACCTTCATTTATTTGTATTTTTAATTGCATTTTAAAATTTCTCAATTTGAAAATATTGCAGACTTCCAAGAAATATTACAAATTTTAAAATTATCTTAATAATAAAAAATGCATATTGATTTACAATTCACCCGTTATGCATCTCCTCAGGCCTCTTCTTCCTCAGAACCCACCGATTCCTTTGGGTCAATAGGAAGAATTTTCCTTAACACCACAGGTGTTTCTGTACTTACCTCTTCCAACACTGGTCCACTTGGAAATGGAATGCCATTATATTTGCATATGTGTGTTATATTTTTGCAAGTCAGTTATACTGGGTCCAATATGGCATGCATACAAGTATAAAAATATTAGATAACAGGATTTCTTCATTTGTTAAGGTTTTTCATCATCATTCACTCAATTGCCACTGATTTACTGTTTGTGATAAGAACTTACTGGGAAATACAGAGAAGAAAAAGTTCCTACTTCCAAAAAAAGCTCAAAATTAAATTACTTGAGCCTATTTCACAGTGGACTGAATTTAATAAAGTGTGTTTAAGGATTGGTGTGTACAAAAATATATATTGAGTGTTGTAGAAGATAAAAAATTAAGACAATAGAATGCTTCCTTCTTAGAGCTTTGTTTGATTGACAAGTACACTATAGTATGTAAGTAATCAGTACATTCCCAACGGTTAAGTTGCAATAACACTATAGATAACTTAGATTGTGTCAAACATGTCTTTAGGTGTCTAAACATATTATCTTAATTTGATCATCTTAAGAATCCTCTGTGGCAGTGCTATTATTTTAATTGGACAGACAAGGAAACTGAAGTTCAGAGGTTAGATGATTTGTTCAAGGTCATTTGGCTGTTTAATTTAGCATCCTAGATTTGAATGCATGTAATTGGACCTCATATTCTACCTTAACCACTATGCAATATTGCCTCTTTTCATTAATTCAACTAGAATTAGTTGTAGGCCCTGATAATTGTTTTTTGTTTGTTTGTTTTTTAAGGTGGCATACAGTTTGTACCTTGAATGAAGAAGATTCAATGAGCTGAAATGGAGGACAGACAAGAGTGATATGGGGGGGGGCGGCTCTATTTTGGGGAAATATTATGAACAGTGGCATCACAGATTGCATGGAGTGGTCTATAAACAGTGATGAATTCTGTTTGGATGAAGAAAAGGTCGTGGATAGGGGAGAAGTGGAAATTAAAGCTGGAAGATAAGCGTGAAGAAATTCTGCAGCAACAAGAACACTTCAAATCTTTTAAAAGGACAAAGCTCTGAGAGCACAGACCACCTGACAAGGTGTGACAGTCGCATCTTTGTGAAGCATTTGAAGGGGTCACCAGAGCTGTCTGAGCAGAAGAACTGTGGCTCTCCAGTCCCTGAAACAAGCCTGCTGAGTTGCAGGCAGCTGGGGGGTTCTGCTGAAATGACTGCATGGACTCATTCTTAGCATATGGGCTCTGAAGCACAGCCGCGTGTTGTCAGATACGCCCGTTGTAACTGTCTCTGAGAACAAAGGTAAGAGCAGTAACTACCCCACACATCACGGCTTCTTTCTGATCCTGTCGCCCTCAAGAGCCACCCAGGGGCTCCTGCACAGAATGGCTGACTTGGGCACCTTCACCCTTGAGAAGGTGAGCAGACAATGAAAGTGGCAGAGAAAGGGAAAGGTCAGCTTTAAGTGCGCATTTACCCTGGCCAGCCTCACACCCATCGGAGAGAGCGGCCATCCCGTGGTTGTATTAAAAGGGAAATGCGTTTTGTAGTCAGAAAGTAAAGTGACACTTTTTAAGAAGAGAAAGGAGTTCAGCAGTTTGGTGGAATGGGGTCCTTGGTCTTCAGAACAACACGGGAGCCCGGACAGAAGTGCCATGTGCTCCTCTCCTTTCTTTTAAAAAAATATATATTTTATTGATTTTTTTACAGAGAGGAAGGGAGAGGGACAGAGAGTCAGAAACATCGATGAGAAAGAAACATCGATCAGCTGCCTCCTGCACACCCCCTAATGGGGATGTGCCCGCAACCAAGGTACATGCCCTTGACTGGAATGGAACCTGGGACCTTTCAGTCCACAGGCCAAGGCTCTATCCAGCAAGCTAAACCTGTTAGGGATCCTCTCCTCTTTTCTTCCCTGTGTCCAGGGTAATGACTTGCTAACTCAGTTGCAGCTGCTTATCTCCGTCTGGTGCCTTGAAGTCCTTTCTTGGAGCCCAGGCAGCACCCTTTGAGGATTTCACCATAACTCCTTACCAATTCCTTGAGCTGTCTTGACTTCTCTACCAGAAAATTGTTATTATATTTATAACAGCATTTGGAGACTATTTCACCAAGCTGCGAAAGCCACTCTGGTTAATCCAACCAATGAGTTATGCCTTCAATGCCTTTTTCTCTCCACGTGAAATGCTCGATTAACGCACTATATAATGTTTGTAAATACAACGGTGATTTTCTTCAAAAGTCATTAAGTGGGTTTTAATAAACATTGAAATGATCAATGTGTTAATTGGTTCCAGATAAGGTTTATCAAATATTTAGGAAGAGAAAATAAAGTTCTAGATGGCGGCTAATCCAATTCAAGGAAGCGGTTTTATTGGAAGAGATATGCTTAAATAGGAATAGAATTTCAACACTAAGGGCTTTTTATAATACACTAGGGGAAAAGAGGTAAGAATTAGGTTAAGTAAACTTTAATGGAACATTAGGTTTGCAAGCTTAATTGAACAAAGTTAGAAAATGTGAAGTTTATGTTACCAGAATAAGTCCAAATTATGTTCTTTATGGTAGACCACATGGATTTTACCTTTATTAATTTGATGTTAATAATAATGTACTGCATTGATGACCTAAAAATTATTTCTTCTAATTCTGAATCTGAGGCAGGACCGTTATACAACACAGGTCAAGTTCAGTACTTATCCTAACTTACTACTGCATTAACCCCTTTAAGTGAAGAAATACAAATTTAGACATGCATACAGGTGGAAGTTACCTATCTATCGATCCGTGTGCTGTATGTATTTCTCTTTTCTTTTTTGTATTGCCCAGCAGAGGTATAATGAGAAATTTAAATTTCAAGCAACAATATAAATTAAAGGAGAAAATAAGGCATTTGATTTTTATCCTTTGAATCTCACCCTACAAATAGAACAAAGGATACATTTTGTTGAAGGATGACAGCGGTGCAGCTGTTGTTTATGAGGAAACTCTACAGGGGAAGACAAAAAAAATGTTCAAGAGCATGGGGATAACAAGAGGTCCAAGATCACCTTTTACTGTCTGAAAGGGATAGAGCATTTCTATTGTTAATAAAAGACCTTCTGCTCCCAAGAGAGCAGCAAAGTCTGTCAGTTTCTGCAGGTTTCCTGGCAAACAGCTTTTCCTGTGTATTAGGAAAACTTGACTTAATCCCTATTGAAAAGTCATTTCCAATTTTGTGTCAAATCTTTTTTTCTTTCTTACAGTGCAATGGAGGCAGAGGATACTAGAATTTCTGACTAACATTTGTCCATTGCACACACTTTTTTCCTCGCATGTTTTGCAAGGTAATTGAACTGGCATCCAACACTGAAGTTGCACACAAACTAGAATGGAAATTCCTTTAGCAAGCGTTATTGTTACTGAAGATTTAGGACAGAGGGGACACAGAGAGCTGAATTTGCAAAGAAAAAAAATAAGTAAAGGCATGAATTTTTTTAAAAAATGTGAATTTAGCAGAAGACTAACATAAAGAGAAAATGCTACATTTTAAGACCTGAAGTTTCATAGAATTTTAATGAAATAAATGCTCTGAGTGATACAGGGAGACAAAAAAATTAGCAAAACTCAATAAATCAGGTTTAGATAAGACAGAACTCCTATATTTGAATGTACAAGTTATTGAATTTTCTTGTCACACAAACATGTAATGGAAGAAGATATACTTGAAAATATACGTAATATTTAATTCACATAAATTGTGATTATTTTAAGTAAAAACATTATTAAGTATATAGTTTCATAATGTTAAAACATATAACAACATTTAATAACAACATTTAAATAATATTTGGTTTTAGGATGCAAATTAAAGTTGTTGGCATGCTTATTTTTTGAGCCAGGGGCAATCTAATTCTAATGGCTAAAAATATTCATTTGGGTTATGACTTGTGTTTACCTGTTTAAGATGTGCTAAAAACACTACTACGCAACACTGCTTCTCTACTCTATTATAGTTTGAGCTGCATAATACTGAGCAGCTTCCACAAGGTGAGGAAAGAGTTTAAGAAAACCTCACCTTTGATAGAGCTGCATACTCACCCAATTCTGGTGGATTTCATATAGCTCTGAAAACATGATGCCATTGTGTCGTTTTTGCACCATAAAATGAGATGTAGCGTGATTTATTATTTCCTCTCTGGAGGAAAGACGTGAGCAAGTTTTCTTTGACTCCTTCTTTTCAATCATTAAGTGTAGGAAGTAAACTATCAAATGCACTTTGAACTGTATCACCATCTCTGCCTCATGAAAACCAAGACCACATGGCACAATTAAAAAGGCAACAGACAAGCAAAATAAATAGTTTAAAGGTACAGCTGAAAAGAAGTGTCAAGTTTTCCAAAATAATCAAGACAGAATCCTTAGTTGAAGAGAGGTTTGTGCACGCTATTCATACATTTTGAGCCTACGTTTCTTAATTTTAAAAGTGGGATTAATAGTATTGGTAAAAACTACAAGGGACAACCCACTTCAGAGGTTACCCCAAGTATCTGACACATAGTATATACTCAATAAAGACTACATTTTAGTTAGTATAAACAGAAATAGTATGTTCTTTCCTATGGACTGTATGCATATTTTACTTAAGATACACATACTTTATCTTATTTAAGACAAGATAAACTGACTGTAGGGTTTAGTTTTATTATTTGTGTTTATATAGACCAACAGAAGAGCTCAACTTGCCTAATAGGTCCAACAGGGTTTGTTAAAATTTAATTTAACCATCATCAAAAGAGTTTTCTTTTTAGCCTGCAAAAGATTATTATTATATAAATGATGACTGTAAGTCAACTTCAAAGTCTAGCTGAATTTTCATGCTTCCTATAGAAATTAACATTTAAAAATGTCTATTCACACAGTACATAATTTGATCTTCACAATAGTCAATGAATAATTGGTCAAGGTCGAACAAAACTGGCAGAGTAAAGACTGGAATCCAAGTTCTAAATTCTATTTGACTCCTAATTAATTACTCCTCACCGCTCAGTATTTCTGGTACCTGCTACCTTTTACCTCTTGTATAAAAGCAGTGAAAGTGATATGATAATCTCTGTAATCCTCTTATATTTTAGATAGAAATGACCAACTCACAGATAGTGTGAGCAAGCATCCCTGGTAACACTCTTTCTTCAAGTTAAGATTGGCTGACAGCCTAGAAGACAAGGTGTATGTGGTACAGGTGATGTGTTCAACTGCACTCTTCAACGCCTTGGACAGAAGAAAAATGAATTTGGAATGCATGGGCTGTAACCCTGACTTTGTGTCTTAGAATTTGGTAATATGTTTATTTCATAATAAAAACAATGCATTCATTTACCATAAACACTGAAGTACAACAATGCTCTGTTAGGCAGTGCAATAGATAAAGTGAAATGTAATCCTACCAAAATAGCAATATTGTATGTAATACAAAAATATTTTTCAATGTTTCTATTTTTACCTAAAGTTAAAATTAGTTAAATTAAGTTACAATGTCAGTTCTTTAGTTGCACTAGTGTATAAGATGCTCAGTAGATGCATGTGGCTAGTGGCTACTGTGTTGGTCAGGCCAGTTCTAGATGGTCTTGTTATACTACTTTTTAAAGCTTATCTTTTGTGTTGAGAATATTACAGATGTTCCCGAATTTCCTCCCATTAATCCCCTCTACAAGCCTTCCCCTGACCCAGGCCTTCACAGTTCTACTGTCTGTGTCCATGGGTTATGCATATCTACAATAATAAAAGACAAACATGCAAAGTAACCATCACTCCGCCACTCCGCTACACCCACCAGCCAATCAGGAGTGAGTATGAAAATTAACCCAACTAAGATGGTGGCAGCCACAGAGCTGGAGTGAGCAAGAGGCTTGGGTTGCCCCAGCGATGAAGGAAACCAAGCTTCCTGCTTGCCCTGGCTGGTCATGGGCTCCACTCAAGGCTACAAAGTTTCAATTATAGAAGATAAATAAATCCCAGATACCTGCTTCTAGCCCTCCCTGACCTCCACTCAAGGAAGTGCTGAAAAAAAGAAGAGA
>PVJC01028991.1:0-22194 GCA_004026665.1 Murina feae | reverse complement strand
AAGGTGGGAAGGAAGGAAAAGGGGAGGGTGGGCAGGGGTAAAGATAACGGAAAGAAGGAATGTGGGAAGGGAAGGAGGGTAGCAGAAAAATTGGAAGAATGATGATGGAACAGAAGTAGGAAATAAGGAGGAAAGAAAAGTTTATAAATGATGAGTCAGTAGGAAAAGTGTTACATAAAGGAGAAAAATTGTGTGAGAGGCAGAAGCCAATAAGGAAGTCAAATACAATTGTGTGTGAAGGGGATAAGATTAACAAAGAAAGTTAATAGGGGTGACCAGGCTGGCAGGGGAGGGCAGTTAGGGGGATCAGACAGGCAAGCAGGCAGAATGGTTAGGGCAGCAGGCAGGTTAGTGGTTAAGAACCAGAGGTCCTGGATTGTGAGAGTCCCCAACAACTCCATATTGGAGAGGGTGCAGGTCAGGCTGAAGGACCGCCTCCCCCACCACCCCCTGTGCACTGGGCCCCTAGTATATATATATATTAGTGCTGATAATTGTAGACATTGTACTCTGACTCATTATTTTTATTGCACTTTTTTAATCCCAATATTAGGATATTTTTACCTGTTATGCAGCTGATAGTTGCATCCATTATATCACTAATACATGTGCTTACTGTGTAGTGATTTATATGTTCATTTTATTGTTAGTGTTGTTGGCAAGAGGATGAGACCTCTGTCCTTGTCTTCTTGAAGGAAAGATTTCAGTCAGGAGAAGAAGTGCAACAAAACAAGCAAGAATTTATTGGCCACAGCAAAAAACACACGCAGCACAGTGAAACAAGGAAGGGCATAGAAGACGCACCAGGAGAGCCCAGGGGAATTTTCCCTCTAGTGTGTTGTTTGTTTTATTTGTTCTAAGTGATGTTGATATATTGTTCTTTAAATTTTTTGGAGTCAGCTTCATCTATTTTGCTTTGTATGATGAACTGAATCTTATCCACCCTACATGGAATTTAACTTTGACCTTTGTCAGTGCTTCTCAACATTTTCTACTGATGTATCAGTAACAGTGCAGGAATCTCAGTGTTTTATCTTAGAACGCTGAGAAAGGAGATGGGTTTGGATACTAGCAGGACTAATAATAGCTGGCACCTGAAAGAACTTGAATTAAATTTTCTTTAAACCTTAAGAAATATGTGTGCATTTGGCATTGTACTCCTTATTTTACTTTACTTTTTTGGTTTAATGGATTATTTAAATGCCTTCTCTAAGGATACTTTGGCACTTGTTTTTCAGATTTAAAGTTACCATAATGTCTTCCTGATGGCAGGTAGTTGTATGATATGGCTGATGAAATTATTGAAATGGGCTGTATCACTACCCAATTCATTTGTAATTCCTGTTGGTACGGGTGTCCAGTAGGGTTTCAGAAACAACCACTACCCAGTGGTTGCATGTGTAATAGTCAATTATTTTCCAACTGATTTTAGTATACATGCTTTTGTTTCTGGTGTTTTCGTCTCTTTATACACTTTGATGAAGTGTCAAAACATTTAATTTTGGAGCTACCATTTTAATAATTTTTGTAAAATATTTCTGTTACCCTGGAAGGATTTTTAAAAATTATCCTTATGCTTTGCATCCTATTCTTTAGCCTGAGGTAACAACTGTCCTACTTTCTCTAATTAATGATTAGTTTGCCCATCTAAAAATTCATATGAGTAAAATCATATAGATTATACTCTTATATCTGGCTTTTTTCACTCAAAAGGCTGTTTATGAGATTCATCTTTTTTGTGTGTTTAATAACATGGTCTTCCTTTATATTACTAAGTAAACATCATAATGTTTATTCATTCACTTGATTGATAGGTATTTGTATTGTTGCTAGTTGGGACTTTTATAAATAAAACCAATATGACCATTTGTGTACAAGTCACTATATATACAGTTTGCATTTCTCTTGGTAAGTACCCAGTAGTGAAACTACTTCATTATGTGAGCATTGCATATTTAAGTTTATAAATTTCCAAACTGTCTTATAGTCTAACTAGCAATGTATGAGATAATAAGTTCCTCCACATCTTCACCAGTACCTAACAAGTCTTGATTTTAACCATTCTAGTTGTGGTGCATTGGAATTTCATTGCGGTTTTTGTTTTATTTTTTAATACTCACCCGAGGATATTTTCCCAGTGATTTTGAGAGAGAGGGAAAGACAGAAAGAAATATCAATGTGAGAGAAACACATCGACTGGTTGCCTCCTGCATGCACCCCGACAAGGCCCGGCCCAGCCACAGCCTATAACCAAGGTTTCTGTCCTTGACCAAAATTGAACCTAGGACTGTCTGCAGGCCAGTGTTCTATTCGCTGAGCCAAACCAGATAGGGCTCATGGTGGTTTTAATTTGCATTTCCCTGATGACTGTTAATGTTGTGTCTCTTCATTTGATTACAAGGTACTCATATATTTTCTTTGAGCAAGTGTTGATTGAAATGGTTGCCCCTTTTTTACTGGCTCATTAACACTGTTGAAGTTGTAGAGGTCTTAGGAAGTGTGCACCCAAGTCCTTTGTCTAGTAATCTGTCAACTATTTTCTCTCTATATAATGCTTACATTTCATTTTTAAAAGGTGTCTTATATAGAATGACTAATAAGGTTAGATAAATCATATCACAATTTTGAACACAATGCTTTTTGGGTTCTATCTACAAAATCCTTGTGCAACTTAACATTACAAAGATGTTTTTCTAAGCTTTCTTTTTCCCCTCACAAAGGTATTTCTTACGTTTTTCTATACTCTTCCTATCTTTCCTATATTCATGGCCTCCGCATTCCACACCATGGATTTTATTTCTATTCTTACATATTCTTAATATAGTTAGTATAGCTTAACAGGAAGTCTTAAAATCAGGCTCTGTAATTCCTCCAAATTCCTTTTTCAAAATTGTTTATGCAGTTTAGGCCATTATGCTTAACTATAAATTTTAGAATTAGTGTCAGCTTTTCCAATAACAATTCTGCTGAGCTTTTGCTTAGATTGCATTGAATCTGTATAAATTCACTTGAAAAGAGTTGACATCTTAATAAGATTGAGGATTATAATTCTTGAAAAAAGGTTTATCACTCCATTCATTTAGGTCATATTTCATTACTCTCACCAATGTTTCTTAGTTTTATGTATACAGTATTAGCATAAATACTGATAACTCTACACAGTTCATATTTCTGGATGATATTGTAAATGGCATTGATTTTTATTTTCTATTTGTTTATGGCTATTGTCTACAAACTGCACTTGATTTGTTCTATTGATCTGTTATCTTATGAATTTGTTAAACAAAATTATATCTTCCAATATCTTTTATATATTTCTCACAATATTTTATACATGCAATGATATCTTCTGTGAACAAAGAAAATGTAATAATTTTTAAAAAGTACATATATAGAGATAATAAAATTATATATTTCTTTATTTTCCTTCTGTTAATACAATGAAATTCATTACATAAGTTTTAAATGTTAAACCAACTTTATATTCTTAAAATAAACCACAGTTGTTTATTTTGGCATCATGGAAATACATTGCTCAAATCTTCAGGAGGGACAGTCTCAGGGAACTTGGTTGATTAAGCCTCAGCTGACAACTCAAAAATTTTTTAAATATATTTTATTGATTTTTTACAGAGAGGAAAGGAGAGGGATAGAGAGTTAGAAACATTAATGAGAGAGGGACAGAGAGTTAGGAACATCGATCAGCTGCCTCTTGCACACCCCCAACCAAGGTACATGCCCTTGACGGGAATCGAACCTGGAACCCTTCAGTCTGCAGGCCGATGCTCTATCCACTGAGCCAGACTGGTCAGGGCGAGAACTCAAATTTTTGATGTAAAAATTTCCATCTTTTCCCAATGACTGCTGCTTCAAATTTTCTCCTGTGTCTTCCTGGTAAGACCTTCTTGGTGCTTATAACTTCATTGATAATCAAAATGGTCTAAGACTCACCTTGTTCATGTTCTGTCCCAAACATAGAATAAATACATGGCTTTTATGGGAAGTCCTGTTTTGTGTTTCATTTTTATTTTTATTGTTTTGGTTGAAATTGATATGTCCAGACCATAATCCGGACACTAGCAGTGATCTTTGACACTGTACAGTATATTTCTTAGAGGGAGCTTCTTTCACTGTTTCTAAGGATTTACATGGACCGTTATAGGAAACGTATTACACAAAAAGATTTGTGAATTTATACTAATATTTCCAAATAAAATGTAGGATAACAAAACTTTAATTTAACCTATTCTATATTGTACCTGTATGCTATCTTTTAACACACCTAGAACCCTGGTAGACAAAAGCACCCGGTATAATTAAATGAAAATATTGCTGCATTACTAATTTTCATTATCAATCATTAAACACAAATAATCATAGATGAACAATGTCCACACCACAAACAACATGCTTCACTAGCATTTTCTTCATAGAAACCTGCCTGAGAAGGCCTGTGTGGTGGTGTGAGTATGGTAAGTCAGACACTGCTATGTCTTTGGGTATACAGGCAAGTTCAATTTAGGGGTACAGCTCCTGAGAGCTTTTGTTAGCCTTGGCCTTGAAATTTAGCAAATCTAGATTTTCCAGTAAATAAAATTATCATTTTAGTTCAAGCTTCGATTCCTCAAATGGAACACAAAACATAGATAATAGTGGAATAATTAGCAGCTTCAAATCCCCAAAATAAATAACAGCTTTGAAGCTGGAATATATTCAAATGTTAATAGTGAAGCTAAAAACCGGAGACTGAGAGCCAGATGTTATTTTTTTCGCTTTCTCTATATAGTTTTCTTTTCACTTGTTTTATTCTTATGAGCTACCTACTTAAATATAATCTTGCAAAATTTCAAAGAAGAAGGAAGAAATCTGACAAAATACCAGTGGTAAACTAAAGCTTTTCTCTTTGAAAGGAGTGCTTAGGGGTGAAATAGGCAGGGTCAGGACATTTTTAAGAATTGAAGGGTCTATGGAAAAAGCACAGGGCTACAGAGCCGCAAAAGGGTACAGTTCCATCAGTCAAGGGAGTTGGGAAAGGAAAAAGTTACATTTCCATAAGACAAGGGAGCTGGGAGTAGCCAAAAGTCTATATTTACAAAGTAAAGAATGAGGAAGAAAGCCCAAAGGGAACAGGAGAACAAGAAGGGAGAGGAAGGAGGGAACTTCACGTACTTCCCCTGAGGCTTAAGCTCAGGAGCTGCAACAGTAACCAACCTAAGGGAATAGTGACCAGTCAGAGGGGATATCAAAGCACAGAGATCTGCAGCCTTTATAAACCTTAGGAAAAAGGCCCTCAGTGGGACTCTTCCCCCTCCCCACGTGGGAGTCTGCGCTTGTTCCACCTTTACTATATCATCTTCCATCCATGGTTTCATTGTTCGACTCCATGGACAAAGCCTCGGAAGAGCCATCCTGCCCAGGGGAACGCCCTGCAGTTCCAGTCCAAAATTCCCATATCACCTTCAGGGACCTTGTGCTCTGCTCTTCCCACCAATTTGTGCTTCTCAAGTTAAGAGATTAATCTTCAAGGAGGATCCATCGTGTCTAGGGTTGCCAATTGCCTCCAAACTAATAAGAATGTGTGTAGCCCTAACCGGTTTGGCTCAGTGGATAGAGAGTCCGCCTGCGGACTGAAGGGTCCCAGGTTCCATTCTGGTCAAGGGCATGTACCTCGGTTGTGGGCACATCCCCTGTAGGGAGTGTGCAAGAGGCAGCTGATCGATGTTTCTAACTCTCTGTCCCTCTCCTTTCTTCTCTGTAAAAAGTCAATAAAATATATTTTTTTAAAATGTGTGCATTGTTGCCCATGATCTTGCTGCTTTATCAACCTTCCCATGTTTACTTTTTGTCAAGTTCCTTGTGACTCTCAACTTTACACACTGTATTCCCTCTGCCAGAAGTGGCCTTCTGAGTTCATTCTGTAATTAGCTTCCACTTGGCTTGCAACACTCAGGTTTATGCCACTTTTACTGCGATGGTTAGGGACTGTCTTAGGTCATCCCATAATACTCTGTATTTGTATCCACCTCAGAATTTATTTTATTCTAGGAAAATTAGCAGTTAACTTTTTATACCTAGCATTGCAGTGTGAATCCCTTGAAGAAAGAACCATACTTCACATATTGCTAAATCCAAATTGCCTAAAAACATTTTTGATAATTATTATTTTGATAAATAATTCAAAGAAAAAAGTATTCTTGAATTAGCAACTAATATTAAACAGTGAACTTCATGTTGTCAGGGGTCTTGTCTTTATTTGCCCCTCTCTTTTTATTTCACACCCCACCAGCTTCGTCCTTCTTCATGATATAAACAATACCTGTATGATGTAAAATTCTACTGAATTCACACCAATCACTCTTTCTGAGAGTGGTCCCAAATCATCTCTCCTTGATGGCTTTTCAAAACTCCCCTGTCATAGTCACGAATTCTAAGATATAGTACCAAAAATACTCTTCTAATGACTGAGAATATATATAGGTACCACAATTATATTTCATTAAGTATTTAGCATTTTATAGACTATACAACTTGACATTTATCTTTACTTTAAGTTTATATCAGAGACTTATCCTGAGTGCTAAATAGAATTAAAAAATAATAATATGTATTCACCTATAAAAATTTACGTTTTCTACACAAATTATAATTTAGCTACCACAAAACTATATAAAGATCAAATGTAGGTTTTATGCCTTCAGCATAAAAATAAAGTATTATTTCATAGACAAAATGCATACTGAACAAAACAAATCACACTTTTCCACACAGTGATTCACCAGATTGTGATCTTCCAAAAAGAAAAAAAAAAGGGTCCATTAAGACATATCCTACAAGTGCACTGAATAAAAGTATATCTAATTTGTATAGCCAGAAGCAAAACCTACAATGGGAAAGAGATTCATGCATTCTAATGAGAAGTCATATTAGCACAGATTTGAGCTTTTTTCTGTGTCATTTCCCTCAATCATCAGAGGACATCCTTGAAGCTCACTGCAAAGCCTACGAAGAGATTAATACTTTCACCTTTTTGAATGCGTGTCTGTATGGCGTGAATCATATAGTAAGGGAGAATATTGAAGAGAGTAAAAGCGACACTGTTGACACCATTGTTACCAGCAAATTGACCTTGCTTCAGCAATCTCAGTTCTTGAGTTCTGGCTAAGAAAGAATTCAGAGGCAAGACTCAAATGCAAAAAAAAACAATGTTTATTTAGAAAGCCAGAGAGGTAGAAGTGAATCATAGAAGAAATGGGCTCAGGAAACTAATTACAGAGGCAAAAGGGGGGCCTTGGAACTGAGTAGAAAGAGGGAAGCAAGGAAAACACACCTGAGGGAAGGGGCTGGGGAAAGGTGAGGGGGTGCTCTGGAGAGAGAACCACTTGGCTTTTAAGGGTGGGGACTTTAGGAGAGGTCCCAGGGGAGGACCTCAAAAGAATATTTATTACCTTTCTAGGCATGTCCTTCAAGGTCATGGTCTCCACCGATAGATTAGTGCTGGACAGGGGGCTGTTATCCAATACAGCTGGTGCTGCTGTCAGCTGTGGTGCTGCTTGTTTGATTTATTTGTTTTTCTGGGTCTAGAGCTGTATCACAACCTATATCTGGATGTATTAGAGGCAGGTCAGAACCTCATTATCCTGGAGGCTTACGGCTTAAGGACTCTTCTCTGCACCTTTTTGTTTGTTCCTCCTCTAAGTGGGTCAAACCCATATGACTAGCAGTATGCCAGGTGAGGGAAGGTCAGGGGAGAGTCTGAACAGCATGACCAGGGCTATGAAGGGTCAGGGAGTCTAAACCACATGACCAGCGGTTTGCTTGGGTAGGAAGGGTTTCCCTGGGTGTGAGGTCCTTGTTTTCCCCAGTGCTAGGCACCTGGGGCTTGCCGCCCTGGTGACCTCCTATACTTGGCCCCTCATCCTTGTTCTGGCCATGTCTGTCTAACTGTCTACCTTGTGATACTTCACATATCTAATTTTACTGAGATCAGTCTTTGTTCTCACTGGGTTACTATGCTCTGCATCTTATCCTGAAAACAGTAAAAGTTGTTTGAAATGGAGTTTCTCAATATTGACCTGAATCAACAAGTTTGCTTTCTTTTCGTGTCTGTGGATATTAAGGTTCCCAACTCCCCTCCCAAATTCTCTGATGCTATAGCACAGTGTTTTCCAGCTGAGAGATGCTATTAGGACACTTATTCCTATTTTCATTATTTCATCATTTTACAATATGTTTTGTGTGATTTTAAATTTACATCATTGCAGTGGCCTGGTTGGAGTATTGTGTCATATACCAAAAGAAACACTATGAATAAAGCACAGTGTTATGTGTTACACATACAAATGTGGATATGATTGTCCCTAACTCTACCCTTAAGGGACATAATCATACATAGTGAGACTTTTAGCTTGTGGATTTTGATCAAAACAAAGAGAATTAGTTGAAGACACTTCAGGAGGGTTTCAAGTTTAGATTCTAATACTAGGCATCCTCTGTGGTATGGCACACAGAGATGAAAATGTCTCCTTAGCTGGATACAAGAATAAATAAAAAGTACTCAAATTCAAGTTATCCTGAAATTAAAATGTGTGCTTATAAACTATTGATAGTGTTCACTATCACTTCAGCATAACTTAACATAAGCTGAGTGATATAAAAATAATTTTATATCTCCCTGCCTAAAATTTAAAAATTTATTTTATGATTTCTGCAGATTAACTTTCATTCTTCTGCCATATGATTATAGTGGTAGAGATTTTCAGCATTATTTTATATCTAATTAAACTCAGTGGAGGATTTTAATGGGAAACTATGACAGGATCATTTTTTACATTTTTATAGCAATCCCTCAGACTGCTCTGTCATAAGAGATGGAAAAAGGAAAAAAGTCTAAATAGTAAAATCTGTTAAAGAATCAATCCAATAAATTATGGTCAGAACTTGGTTCATGTTAATAGTAGTGGTTATATTAAAGGATATGGTAAAAATACATTTTAGAATTAGAAGGTACAAAAATCACTGCTAGATTATGTAACTTTCCTTCTGCCAATACTTCCTAAATTAGGATCCTGATATCTGAAGATTGAATGTACTAATAATGGATGTATTTTTATTTAATTCCTTATCTCTGAACTAATATTAATTGCAAAGAGAAAATAGACATCCAGCTATCCCAAGATCTATTTTTTCATTGACCACAATACTTTATTTGGATAGTCCTAGCAAATGTTTCTTATATTTATTTCAGTTTCTTAGTAGTTGACAATTTTTTTTGTATGTCTTCTCTTAATAAAACTATTGTGGGCATGACTTACACAGCAATAGATATTTTGGTGAACTTGAATTTCTGAAACCTATCTTTACAATTTAGTTTATCCAAATTCTATGTAAATTTTCTTAGCCAGGTTTTTGTTCTGTTTTGTTTTAATCAGTAAAACTTAAGTACAATGGTAGGTGGGTGGAATAAAAAAGTAGAGAAAGAAAATTCTTTTCAAATGCTTGAAAATATAACATTACAAATTTAGTTTATAAGACTAGATATAGCATAAAACCTAAAGTCTTGAAATTATTGGAGTTACATGTAGCATTTCTTATTGAAGATTAACGTAGTTAATAGATTGTCTTTAAAAAGGGAGTTTTACAAGTAATGAAAAAGTCAATTTGGTATTTCTCATAGCTAAATGCTCTTTTCAATAGACACAAACTTCCTAAATGTATCTTTTAAAACAGCAAAGGGAAAGCTGAATAGTGTGTATTCAAAGTTCCAAATAAGAACTGGTCCAATTGAGGAACTTGACCTCTTAATTTAATTTGCTAACAGCAGTGTTCTTGCCTGGGTGCATATCAATGTAATTTGTTCCTTTTGCTAGTAGCATATATTCTTAAATAAAATCAATTTACTATTGTAGCATTATTTTATCAATAAAACATTTGCCCAGCTGGCATTGCTCAGTGGTGGAGCATCAATTATGAACCAGGAGATCATGGTTCAATTTCTGGTGAGGGCATGTGCCTGGGTTGTGGTTTTGATCCCTGGTGTTGGAGCATGCAGGAGGCAGCTGATCAGTGATTCTTTCTCATCACTGATATTTGTATCTCCCTCTTTATTTTATGTAATAAAATAAGATATTTAATGCACTGGACATATTGCTTCAATAATCACACTGTCATTACTTGTAAAAGAAATAAAAAGTTTGAAGATAATCTGATTTACCAATAATTATGTTTGAAATATGTTCCACGACTAGGGCAGAACTTAAATCTCCAGTAACAAATAAAATAATTTTACTAAATGGATAAATAGTTCTTCTAAACATTTTAATTGCTACATAAAAATATGCCAATTGAAGAAAAACTGAGGGTTTTCCTGAAAATTCTAAGGAGTCTCTTCATGCTGATTTATGTTCTTCATATTTTATTATCTTCCTTTTCTATGTAGATAAATCATTTTAAAATGAATAAATCATAATTTTATTTGTTTATTCAAATTATACAAATGTGCTTAAGTTTTTATAAATGGCAATTTTTATCATAATTTAGAGTCTTTAATAAAAGTGTATATACTCATATGTTTATTAACAAAACATTAATGGAAGACAACATGAGCCAAGAACAGTGTGTATTAGGAGCATCCATGTTACCCATTTCTGCATCTGGCATAAACATTTTAGTGGGTGCTCTGATGTTATTTCCCCTAAAGCAGTAAGTATGGCCCTCCTATATAATAAAAGCCTAATATGCTAAGTGTCTGGTCAACCAGGTTGCTGTTCAACCAATCAAAGCATAATATGCTAATGATATGCTAAGGATGTTCAACCACTCTCTATGACATGCACTGACCACCAGGGGGCAGCCGCTCTGACAGGTAGTTTAGCTTGCTGCTGGGGTCTGGCCAATTGGAACAGAGCAAGATGGGCCAGACACGCCCTGGAGCCCTCCTGTGGTCCCGCCCCAGCTGGCCAACCTTCCGTGTCTCTCCCTGGCCCCGATTGTGCATGGTGGGATCCCTCGGCTTGGCCTGCATTCTCTCGAAATCTGGGACCCCTTGGGGGATGTCAGAGAGCCAGTTTCAGCCTGATCCTGCAGGCCAGGCCGAGGGACCCCACTGGTGCATGATTTCATGCACAGGCTTCTAGTTTTTAAATTAAAAAAAATATGATGTTTAAATAAAGTACCTATGCTAAAAATAAGATTTAAACTTATTAGATCATTGGGTAGTTGTAATTTCAAGAATTTTAATTAAATACTAATAGATTTTCAGTCACAAATAAAATAGGAAAGAAAAATTGTCACAGAATAGATATATGGGATCAAAATCCTTCTAACAGAAATAAAACAAACACATAACAGCTGATGTCAATCATGTCAGCTTTTTAAAAGAAACCAATTTTAAATTACTAGATAAAAAAATTGTGTTCTTCCTGCAAAGCACAGGTTTTCATTTAGCATGAATGTTTGTAGGAGGTGGCATTCGGAAAGCATTAAATTGAAGTTCCATCTGCCTGAATTTATAAGTTATTAAGAGTGTTAAATTTTCTTATCACTCTGGTTTAGAAAAAGGATGTATACACCTGTGTCCTAGCTGACATTGCTTTTTTTCCCAAAATAAAATTATGGGTGAATTGTCGCTAATAGAAATCTTCACTGCAGAAAACAGAATAGTGCTGAGTGTACCAAGGCATTCACTCCTACCTATCAGAAATGTAAAATATCACTCTAGAAAATGCCATTTTAACATAGCATAAAATAATGCCATTTAAAAAATAATAATAATGCCATTTAATCTCTAAGCAGGTGTGACACTAATAGGAAGTGAGCATAGTTGCTCCTCCATCTCATTCCATCAACAATCTCTATTATATTTACTTTATTGTGAAATTGTTATTTTATTACATGAACTGACTCATTCATTTATACATCTTGCCTTTTCATTTCCCTGTAAACTGTACAGCATATTTTCAATTAAGGGGAAAAGTGTTTGATGAATAACCCTTTTTTCACACATTAAAAGGTTGAGATGGCAAATAAAAACAACTTGAACTAGATGGTTAAAAATGGACAAAAGGGGAGCGTTCTCTGAGCTAGCTGAGGGATGCCACTCCTGAAAGGAGATACTCGGCTAAATGGAAGTTTAATACCTTATTTTAACATGTGAACCAAAATTAATTTTAGACTGTAGTAAAAAGTAAAAAGCATTTATATGTGCAAAAATAACTGCATCCAGTGAGACAGGGATTTAGGTGGCAACCTAAATTGTGCTTCACCAAGACAAAATGGAGGCTGCCTTTGTACCAAAAGCTCCCACCCAGGTTCTCAATTAAGTCTGTTTTATGTAAATTAGGTATCCAAATTGTACGCTTCTGATTAGTTGGTATAGAAACAAGTGAGGATACAATTTGTACAGTTCTGATTGGACAGGGCAGATCTCACTCAATCCAAGGAGGAAACCATGGTGTGTTTTATTTGTGGTTTTCTTTGTTTGTTTATTTGTTTTTGCAACTGGTTGACTTAGAAGGCTTATAATAGCGGACATAATTTGGGAAGAAGAGGGTTCAGTCTGACGTTCTTTCAGGTATAGAGTACCTGAGAAGCCCTGACATCAAATGGCCACTAGGTTCTTATTACTTACAAAATTTGGGCCTAGTTTGTTATCGGTGAAAAATGAGGTATCCACCCCTGGAAGTTGGGTATCCCTTTCCCCATTGGGTGCTGAGGGTTTGAGGCCTTATGATAGCTTGATAAAAATGCCTTTTTGAGACTTGCACGAGAGGCTGACTCATTTTTATTTGCATGGAATTACTAGTATATCCCTGGGTTGCTAAAGTTCCATTTACTTAGCCCAGTCTTTGAAGGTGTGCAGCTGGGGATTCATCAAATCTAAAAGCAAAGCCAGTGTCCAAAGTTTCGATCCCTGGTGGAGCTGGATCCAGGTAGCATGAGGCTAGTTTCAATCCATCAGTCCATGATGTAGGGTCCACATGGCCGTGGGCCACATGGGCGAGTGCAGGAGCAAGCCAGGAGCGCGAGCTATGAACGGAAGAGCACCAGAAAGAAAACACTTTTGTTTAGGAGATTAAATATCTCAACTCTTCCTGCCTTTGCAGTGGCCATGCCTCCTCCGGCCAATGACCTGTTCCCAGGTGTAACTGACATGAAAGTACCTTTCCTGTGGCACCCAGACTCTGCTTGGCATGTGTCTACACTGCAGCTGCCTGGCCAAGTTGCACAAATGGCATGCCCATAGCATGGGGCCTTCCCTTTGCTCCTTTCCAGTTATTCATAACCAGGTTAAATCACAACGGTATCAATTTGACCTTGGGGCGTTCATCTCAGCAGACCTCATTCCTTACTCATTAATTTTTTTCTCCTAATGGTCCACAAATATGTAAAATTTTATGGTAAATGAATTCTTTTCTTTAATATTGAGCCTGTTGCTGTGTGTTTTTGTAAATATTTTATCAAACCAATGTCAGAGAAGAAAAGTTTTCCTCTGCCCTTCTAATTTCATCTGGCTGGTCTAATAATCAAATTGACATCAGGCAAAGTTTAATAACATATATACCTACTGTATACATGGGACAGACTCAAGAAAACTGAGTAAATCTATAAAATGGGTAAAGCTACCACCTTAAATTCCATTTCCAGCTAAAGAAAAAAGATGTTGGGGATGGAGAGTCAGTTATGGGAGGCGTCCAGAAAAGGTAAAAGAGATATCGTTATGCAGACTTAAATCCTGCCTTCTGCATTGATAGTGAAGGCAGGCTTGATACATTAAGAAAATTGCCCTTACAAAATATAAATATATTTTAGCAAATGGTAATTTCTACTTGGTTTTCAGAGTTACATCCAGATCTCCAATAGTCCTGTTTCTTGAGATCAGGAAGAGCTAGTTCATAATTCCCATCATCAATATCCCAAAGAGGCATAAACTCTGGGTTTCTCTCATTTACTACAACCCAGGCTATATACTGGCATTTATATGGGCCTATTAGATCTCTAAATGAGTCTCAGGACAAGGGAATCTGATGCTAATGTGCCAATGTTTATGGTACTTTCTGTGCCCTGAGTAATATAGACCTTTGCCTCTCACCTTAAAGTCTTCCACACAGGAAGCTGTGTTGGACTACAACGTTAGCCTGAAAATAGGTAAGATCTGAGATCCTTCGCAGGATTGACTTTGTCAGTGAGGATGAGACACTGACAGAGCATGGCTTTCACGAAGAGAGAGGCAATGTCTCTGAGGTGTGGGTGCAGGGGGATAAATCAATTTTCTGGGACTTCTTAGTGAATAATCTCACCTAAAGGGAAGGCAGGAGGGGCAGTGGAGAGGTGGCCTGATGTACCTATAAACGAATGAGTTAAATTAATATAAAGAGGCTGATCATGAGAGGTATGATTGAAATGTGCTGCCCAAAAGGTGTCTTTGGTTTTGTTTACTCTTCCCTGGGTAGACGGAGGGAAGCATGTTATGGTACCATTGGGTTAGCAGGCTCATTGGCCCAAACCAAAGGCAAAATGACTATGGCTACTGACTCAAAGAGCCTCTCCAACTGGAATATATATGGAAGGTTATTACTAGTTAATAGAGACTTTGAGTGGATCAAAACTTAAAAGGTTTATTTGGTTCAGATATAAGTAGTGTATAGGCAAATAAAAACTGAAAGAAATGTGCAGTGTCCATTGGCACGGAGCCCCTTTCTATCCCTATACTCTCTGATGCCTCCATTCCTTCCTAACACACTTCAGTTCTTTAAGGAAAACTATTACCAAAGTGTGGACAAGCTCTCCTTGTCCCCAAAAGAGACAGCAGGCCATACGTATCCACCTGTACACTGGTGAATTTGAAGAGGGGAATGGAAATTGTCATAACTCTATTGAGTTGCAGGTATAAAGTCACCATACAAGCAGGTCATACTCAAATCCAAACAAGGGGAATTGGAGAAAAGGCACAGTGGAGAAGGGAAGCTAAAGTGACTTTTGTAAATGTGAATTCCAGAGCAACTATGATCTTTTGTCATTCTAATTCTACTACTGAACATACTGTTAGTATCAGTGTGTTAGTGTTTGGATTTTCCACGACTTAAGTATTAGAGAGGACTTCCCCATTCAGGGACTGTGACTTATATAGAGGGGCTAGTGAACGATCACCCTTGATCCCCAATCCCCAAGCTCACCCACCTCACCTCTCACCCTATCCCCTCTCCAATGGTCAGACAGGATCTAGATAGTCTCTGGCACATAAGAGATGAATCACAGCTTTATTTAAATTAATGGGTCCTGGAGTACTGGGAGCCATTTCCCAGTGCAGCAGTGCCACCTATTGGACATAGACGCCATTGAGTACACTGCTCTTTAAAAGAAAAAAGAGATTGGGTAGGCTACCCTGGCCTTTGTGGCTATTTATTTATTTATCTATTTATTTATTATTATTTTTTAAAAATTATTTTCATTGTTGAAAGTGTCATAGATGTTCCCCTTTCCCTCCCCCCCCCATTGCCTCCCTCCTCCCTGAACCTCCCTCACTTCATCATCCAGGCTTATGGAACTATTATCTGTGTCCAAGGGTTGTAGCTATTTAGATTTATACGAAAAAGTAGCAGCTATCTTTTTTAAAATTTTAAATTTTTATTGTTTAAAGTATTACATGAGTCTCCTTTTTCTCCCATTGACCTCTCCCCGTTCACTCCCACCCCCCAGCACATGCCCTCAGCCCACTACTGTCTGTGTCCATTGGTTTTGCTCATGTGCTTGCATACAAGTCCTTTGGTTGATCTAGTAACAGCTATCTTGTTGCGAGAAACTTTTATACCTACTGTACTTTGTGAATTAAAACCACTCCGTAGAGCTCTTAATTCACAGAGGTTCCCCTGACTAGCTGGGTCGGGTTGACTGCTGGTTTACCTTACCTGAGATGCAAGGTTAGCTAGGACACTGTTGCAGCTATTCAACTTCAACACCAACTAGTCAGAACCAAAGATGGATTTGGATGTATTGGTAAAAGGGCAGAACTGGAGATCATTTTTCCTCATCCTGGTCAATGCTCCATTAGGCAAACCCTGTTATAATTTTACTGACGCAGGTATTACCATTGCCACTTGTTACTCTGTTATATGGAAAACCGCAGGCTGGTGAAGAAACATTCCCCTCTGGAGCTGAAAACTGGGAAAAGATCCTTGCTTCTGACTGAACTACCTGTGTCACTTTTAGATGTCCGTGATAGGGGTCCTTTTCAAATGAGATCGACTAGAATCAAGTTGCTTTTGGCGCCTGCATCGCGCAGGCTTCACTCTTACTGATACTGAAGATGGCAACATCCATCACAGCAAAGGGCTGTGATTCTGATGCTGAAGCCACCGCTGTATCCCAGAATATTGACACCTGCCAAAAGTTGACCGTTAATCTTTAATTGACAGATTGTTTTCTCCCACTTTGGCAGTCTTGGACCTCCTCTCGGGACTCTACGTGGTAACTTCCCAGGTACTTTTGCAGAGCGTAGTGCTTTATTATTATTTTTTTTCTACCCAACAGCTGACTCTAGCCACAGGCCTCCGGCACTGGCAACTTAGTTGTGTCATAATTTTGACCCTCCAAACATTTATAGCGTGGCTATGATACGTCTTTTCTTATAAAAGCCCCTGCACTCAGAGTGGAAAGTCATGAAGGAATATGTCTGATACTGCTGAAGTTCAAAATCATCCCTTGGCTGCCTCTTGCGTGACCCTACTGGGGATTGAGCCTGCAACCTGGGCATGTGCCCTGACTGGGAATCAAACCGGTAACCTCTTGGTTTCTGGATCTATGATCAACCACGTAGTCACACTGGCTGGGCTTATCTTCTTAAAGCATTTTTTAAAATCATTTTCTAATTGTGACACTTACTTTAGGGAAGAGGAATCGCTTCTTTTCCATATGCTAGTATTGTTACTTGTAATTAACTCTGCTGCATGTGTTTAATGATAATAAATCATGCTCGTTTTGGTGTGGATATGACTTAATAGTTTTGTGAGGAGCAAGGGGCATGAGATCGGATTTATTGCTCTCACATCTTATCCACTGAGCAATATCAGATATGTAAGGAGAGGATCAATCACCTCTGAGAAGAATTGCACACGTGATCATATGGGTCGGTTTTAAGTTCCTCGGTAGCAGGAACGTTCCGAGGAGAGCTTGCTTTTGTTGAGTGGAAGCTGATTAAACACTTTGGATCATTGAATCCATGGGGTCTTTAGGTTTTCGGGCACCCAGGATTGAGAACAGAATAACCTAAAAATTGAGAGAGAAGCTTTGACAGACAGCAATTAAATTCCAGTCTGCAAATTAATGTCCATATCATTGTAAGCAAGTTACTTACTTATTACTGTAAGACCCATCCATAATAGAAGCAACGCTTTTCCTGTTTTTTTTTTTAATATATGTTATTGATTTTTTATAGAGAGGAAGGGAAAGGGATAGAGAGTTAGAAACATTGAACAGCTGCCTCCTGCACACTCCCTATTGGGGATGCGCCCGTAACCAACTTACATGCCCTCGAACCGGGGACCCCTCGGTCTGCAGGCCAACACTCTATCCACTGAGCCAAAGCGGTTAGGGCTTCTGTTTTTTTGTTTTGTTTTCTTTTTCTTTTTTTTTTCTTTTTTTTACTAAAACTAACAAATACTGTGGTTTATTGCAACAATGCGATAATTCTCCCAGTAACTAACATTGCAAAAGTAATCAGAGAAAGTGCACCACTTCTCTGTTCCAAGGTAGCCAGGCTTTATTCCTGTGTGGAAGAAAATGCATGTCCTTTCATCCTTCTCAGCACCCAATTGGATTAAGAAAAAGGAAGTCTTTGTCATCGCCCTGCTGCTTCTCCTGGGTGACTGGAATGTGTATTTCCCCGGCACCCTTTTATTCCACGCAGGTGACCGTTCATCAGACTTTGCCATTCAGTGGAGCATGGCCCACTGAAGAACTGAAAATTTCAGACTGTTTTCAAACCATTTCATCTAAAGCCAAACATGACTGGAAATCACACAGCTCGGACCGCAGCGGCAGCCCAGCTTGTGTGTGTTCAGCGCCCTTGAAATGACTGCTTGAGTGTTTAAAGACCACCCACCTGGATGGATAACGTGGGGAGACTGAGAAAAAGGCTAATTGTGCACCTCAAACACCGTGTGGTGACAAATATATTTCCTTACGGGAGCATCCAGAGCTGCAATTGAATATTCTTTCTGACTTAAAAGAATAAAAATAACTTGCCTAAGACCCAAACGTAGTTCGCAGTAAAAATGTGTTTGATAGAAATGCAGCAAGAGGAAGAATACAACTGTTGTTTTGTCCCCTCAAGCGAAAAAAAAAAAAAATCAAATCAATTTGCTTCTATGCTAATTGAGGAAAGACATCAGCAATCAAGCAGCGCTCTTTATATTGTGTATTTTCAACTGCAAGGGGAAAAAAAACACAGATAAATAATACAGCATCATTCTATCTCAACATATTTTGAATCATGTTTACCAAATGACTGATGAAACCAGATATCATCAAGCCATAATGTTCTCTAATTGTTCACATTTTATAAATATATGTGTACGCATGTGTGTATGTGTGTGCCTCTGTAGCTTTGTTCCCAAGTAAGATGAAAAATACCATTTTCTCTGAAAATAAAATGCAATTTCAATATAGAAACAAATGGCATATCTACTATATGTATAATTTTCTATATTGTATTTTGAGGCAATAAAGTAAGAAAACATACACAGTTGTCTTCTTTTGCTACCTAGCCTAAATCTTTATAATAGTTAATATATATTTATTTTAATACTTGAGGTGGTGCTGAAGCAGGTTTACATTAATGATAATTTATAATTTATGTTTTTTGAGAACAATTTAAATAGCCTAGATTTAAATCAAACGTTAGATTTAACACTGAAGAAATGTCACTGATTTTATTAATTTTAGAGTTCTTAATAGAAAAATTGTCTTATACAGTAAAATGTTTGCAAAACAGAAACTCAATTGATTTTCTTTACTAGAAGACTATGACATTTGTTTCCTATTGCATCTGTAGCAAATTTCCAAAAAATTAAATCCCTGACTCTTTCATTTATAAGGAGCCCTGAGATTGCACTGGACCTACCCAGATAATCCAGGACAATCTTCCACCTAAAAATCCTTAATCATGTCTGCAGTGCCATTTTGCCATAGAGCTTGAGAATATCATACTAAGTGAAGTAGGTAAGACAGGAAAAGTCAAGAACCATATGATTTCACTCATATGGGGAATATAAAAATAAAAGCAACAAATTAACAGACAAGAGAAACAAACCGAAAAAAAACCTCATAGACACAGACAAGAGTATGGTGGTTACCAAAGTAAGAGAGGTCAGAGAGGGGAGGGGTAGTAAAGGGGTAAAATATATGATGACAGATTTGACTTTCAATGGTAAACACACAATGTAATATACAGATGATGCATCATACAATTGTACACTTAAAACCTATGTAATTTTATTAACCAACTAGAAGCCCTGTGCATGAAATTTGTGCACTGGAGGGGGGCAGTCCCACAGCCCTGTCTGCACCCTCTCACAGTCCAGGAGCCCTCACAGGATGTCTGACTGATGGCTTTGGTTAGCTCCTCCCACAGGGAGCGGGCCAAAGTAATCAGTCAGACATCCTTAGTGTTGCCATAGAGGCAGGAGAGGCTCCCACTAATGTCTCTGCTCTCACCAGCTGTGAGCCCAATTTCTGGCTGAAAAGTGCCCCCACTGTGGGAGCACACTGACCACCAGGGGGCAGCTCCAGTATTGTGTGTCTGCCCCATGGTGGTCAGTGCCCATCATAGTGACCAGCTATTCCATTGTTGCACCAAAACTGGTTCTCCAACATCCCCCAAGGGGTCCCGGATTATGAGAGGGTGCAGGCCAGGCCAAGAGACCCCCCAGTGCACAATCAGGGCTGGGGAGAGACACAGGAGATTGGCCATCTGAGGAGGGACTGCAGGAGGGCTGTATGGTGACTAGCCCATCTCGCTCAGTTCTGATTGGCCGGACCCCAGCAGCAAGCTAACCTACTGGTCAGAGCATCTGCCCCATGATGGTCAGTGCATGTCATAGTAAGCAGTTGAGTAACCTTAGCATATTATTAACATATTATGCTTTGATTGGTTGAATGGCTAACTGGATGACTAGACACTTAGCATATTAGGCTTTTATTATATAAGATATCACCCCAATACATCTTGAAAAGTAGAAAGCTAAAAAATCCAATACATTTTTAAAAGTAGTGAGTTTTTAAAAATAGCAAACTCACTGTTCCTTACATATTTCCCATTACAGAGGCCAGAAAAGTCAAATATCCATCCACTTGTGTAACTTACACATAGTGGTGATGTGGGACTCACTTCTGGAGAGTACAAAGCAAAGAATCATTGGTATTAAGAAAGATCAGATCTTTAGAAAAATGGCGGCCGTATAGAGGCACAGGTCCTGCATCTTCTTCAGGAGCGGACCCAGTGAGCTGCTGAAGACAGTGACACCCAACCCGAATTGGCTCAGGTGATTCAGCTGGGAGTGAGTTTTAGCCTGGGGTCTGCCGGAGAACACGGGGCAACCACTTGGCGCTGAGATTTCTCCCAGAGCAGTGGCTCTGTGGGGGAGTCTGCGCCATCCCAAGGGGGAGAGTGCCTCCCATCACAAGCCGACACATCCAGGAGCCCTGCAGCGGAGGTGCCCCTCGACCAGCCAGGACTCCAGGAGCACCAGAGCCCATGGAGATGCAGACTCAGAGGAGCCGCGCGCCCTCCCACGAGAAAGTTGGAATTCGCTGAGATAAAGTTGCGATTTGTTCCAGGAGAGAGAGAACCACGTAAACAGACACCCAGAGAGGAGATACCATGGGGAGACAAAGGAACAGTCCACATATGAAAGAGAAACAGGCATCGCCAGAAAAGGAAGTAAACGAAATGGAGGCAACTAACTTGTCAGAGAAGGAATTCAGAGAAATGGTCATAAAGTGGTTGAGAAGAATGGAAGACAAATTCAACAATATGTGCAAAAACCAAGAGGAAATGTTGAAGAACCAAGAAGAAATGAAAAGTGACATTACTGCCATAAAGAACTCAATAGAAAGCATTAACAGTAGACTAGATGAAGCAGAGGATTGCATCAGTGAGCTAGAAGACAAGATAGAAAAAAATACCCAAACAGAACAGCTTCTAGAAAAAAAAATTAAAAAGCAGGAGGAGAGCCTAAGAGAACTTTGGGACAACACAATAAGGAACAATATCTGTGTAATAGGGGTGCCAGAAGGAGTGGAAACTGAGCAAGGACTAGAAAGCTTATTGGAAGAAATAACGACAGAGAACTTTCTGGGTATAAGAAAGGGTAACCTCACACAAATACAAGAAGCTTATAGAGTTCCAAACAAAAAGAACCCCAAAAGACCAACGCCAAGGCACATTATAATTAAATTGGCAAACACCAATGACAAAGAAAGAATCTTAAAAGCGGCCAGAGAGAGACAGAAAGTTACCTACAAAGGCTCCCCAATCAGACTAGCAACTGATTTCTCAACAGAAACACATCAGGCAAGAAGGGAATGGAACGAAATATACAAAGTCATGCAAAGAAAGGGTCTGAATCCAAGAATACTGTACCCAGCAAGGCTATCAATCAAAAATGAGGGTGAAATTAGGAGCTTCAAGGACAAGAAAGAACTAAGGGAGTTTGTTACTACCAAACCAGCAATGCAAGAAATGTTAAGGGGCCTACTGTAAAAAGTAAAAATAGGAAGCAAAGAAGGAACACAGGGATAAAGAATAAAAATGGCAACAAACAAGTATTTATCAATAATAACTTTAAATGTAAATGGATTAAATGCTCCAATCAAAAGATATAGGGTAACTGAGTGGATAAGAAAACATGACCCACATATCTGCTGTCTACAGGAAACCCACCTCAGTAAAAAAAGATGCCCACAGACTGATGGTGAAGGGATGGAAAAAGGTTTTTCAGGTGAATGGAAATGAAAAAAAAGCTGGGGTAGCAATACTTATATCTGACAAATTAGATCTCAAAGTGAAAGACATAAAAGGAGATAAGGAAGGCCACTTCATTATACTAAAGGGAGCCATTCAACAAGAAGAAATAACTCTGGTAAACATATATGCACCCAATATAGGAGCACCCAAATACATAAAAAAACTTCTGGAAGACA
>PVJC01028990.1:0-22193 GCA_004026665.1 Murina feae | reverse complement strand
AACCCGCTTTGGGTTTCCACCCGGTGCCAGTCAGTCCCCCTTCTCTGGGTGTCTGTGGGACCTCAGAAACTCACCTGGAACTGGAGTTCAGAGCCGCTGGGAGCTTGTGGCTCTCTCCATTTTGGAAGAGAACCGCGACCTTCGGTACCAGCCCTTCCCCGAGCCCGTGCGCGCGCCTCCGTACCTCTGTACTTTGCTTTCACCACTCCTCTGAGTCTCAGACTCTTCTCTAGTTGTAGGATTTTCACTCAGCCAGCCGTCCTGTGGGTGCGAGTGGTGTCCGTGTGTTCTTTTCGTGGTTTTTCTGAAATAGTTGTTCACAGCTGCATATACGGTGTCTACCCTATGCCGCCATCTTGTTTCTCCTCTGGAGTTTTCTTTTTAAATACAAGCTCTATTAATGCAAAAAGGAATGTTTAACTATATCTTTATTCTGTTTTATTTCAGTGTGTTACTTGCCTTATCTCTATTATAAAAACTCATTGGCCGTGACGTCATGATGCCATGACCTTGTGATGCTGTGACGCTGTCACACTGTCATGACCAAAGACTGGTCACCAGGAGGCTGTGTGTGCAGTGAGGTGCATGTGGGTGAGCGGGAACTTGACTCTGGGTCCCACATCCTGCCCAGCACAGTGGGAGTCAGTTTGGATTCCGCTGGCATGGTGGATCTGGGTCTTGCATGATATCACACTGGGCCTTTAGTCTATAAAATAAAAGCCTAAGCAACTGTTACAGCAGAATGACCAGAACGACTAGTCGCCTATGATGCACTGACCACCAGGGGCAGACTCTCAATGCAGAAGCTGTCTCCTGGTGGTCAGTGCACTTCCACAGGGGGAGTGCCAGTTAGCCAGAAGCCCAGCTCATGACTGGTGAGTGCAGCAGAGGAGCCTCTCCTGCCTCTGTGGCAGCACTAAGGAACAGCGAGCCCAGAGGTCAGGAGCAGTGAGCAGGTGGATGGTAAGGAGAAAGGGGTCCTGGAATGCGAGAGGGCACAGGCTGGGCTGAGGGACACCCCGCCCCAAGCACAAATTTCATGCACTGGGCCTCTAGTCTGTTTGTAACAGGGATTTTGACATGCTAAAACTTTGATTTTGCATGTAGGACATTTCTCAGTCTTTCCCTTTATGATTAGATGATCTTTTCTACCCCAAGATGAATTAAATTTTCACCTATACTTATTCTTTTTATTTTATGATTTCATGAATGATTTATAGGTTATAAAATTCATCCATCTGGAATTAGTTTTGATGAAAAACTTTTTTCCCCAATTATTAACCAAATAATTATCCAAATTCCTCAAATAACCCTTTTTTACAGTTTGGTGATCACTTCCACTTTTAAAATAAATTCATATATTTGTGAGCATTTATTTACACACATGAATTTCCTGTGAACTTCATGTCCATCCTTCCTGCAGCGTCATGGCCATGTCATCCCTGTAGTTACGGCCAGTGAAAACCTGCCCCGGCAAGTTCCTCGATCACTTACTTTTTGTAATGTTTTTAGGGATTAATGCATGATTATTTTTTACAGAAGGTATCTGAAATCACTTAGTTAAGCTTTAAGGAATGAAATTCCCTTGGGGTGTTGATTGGAGTTGGTTTAGTTTATAAATTAGCATGTAAAGACCTGAGTATTCTTTGCAATATTCAGCTTTCTTATTGGAGGATATACTATCCCTGTTCATGCTTTCTTTCCACAGAGTGTTGATTGTTTACACAGGAAGAGGCGAGCAAGAGGCAGAGGTGTTAGAGAGGCAGAGGCACTGGCTGCAGATTGCCACCATCCACCCTCAACTCTGAATCCACATCCTCCCCAGGAGCCTCACATAGGGTCCCTTTAGTGGGGGCGCTGGGGTCTGCCTAGAGGTCAGGGCTGCACCCCTGGTTTTGTTTTGTTTCTAATCTCTTCATTTCTGATTATTTATCTGGCTCTTGATTTATAGTTTTACATAATTATAGGAAAGTAGCAGATACTTGCTCTTTTTAAAAAAATTCATCTTCACCCAAGGATATGTTTATTAATTTTAGAGAGAGAGGAAGTGGGGGAAGAGACATTGATTGGTTGCCTCCCATATGCACCTCAACCGGGGATCGAACCCACACCTAGGTATGTACCTTGATTGAGAATCGAACCTGCAACCTTTTTGTATACAGGACAATGCTCCAACCAACTGAGCCACCCAGCTGGGGCCAGGTAATTGCTCTTATTAGTGTGGAAGGACATTATTATACATGTGAGGCTTGATTTGGCACACCTTCTATCTAAGCTGTCACAATTCAGGGTCTGATTTTCCAGTAGATGCCCAACTATAATATCCTGGCTCTTGGTTCCCCTATTAAGTCTCCAGTGAAGAACCCAGCTTATTCCCTGACCACTGCCTACCATCTAAATGCTTGGAATATCTTTTTAGTCTCTCTTTCAGTCTCTAGATAAAGCCAGAATTGCACTCCTCAATGTGTGTGTGTGTATGTATGTGTGTATGTGCATGTGCATGTGTGCTTGTGCATGTGTGGACACACATGTGTGTGTGCACACACGTGCATGTGCTCACATGCTGCATAGGAAAATCCTGTCTAGATAGCCCGAAACTCTGAGCCTAGACAGCCTCTGGTCCCCATTCTGTATCAGCAGCACCGTCCAGCTCCTTAGCTACTTTCTCTTTGAGTAACTTGCTCAGTCTCAATGGAGCTGAGGCTTGTATTGAAACGAAGAAAGAATAGGTTGGACATGTTCAATGGGAAGATCATTCTGGTCCTGGGGGTTGTCTTGAGACTATGCTGAACCCAGGGAGCAACCAGGCAGTCAAATCTGTCTTGGAATTCAAGACTGTCAAGACCTAGACTTAGATTAGACCCGAATAACCCAACTCCTACAACCCAGACGTCCTCCTTATCCTGACTGAGGTTGGGAGGGGTTTTCTGGGACGTTCTCTGGGCCAGAAGGATGCACCATTCTTCCACTGTCAGCTCCATCCTCCTGCCTTAACCTGATCCGAACCGCCGCCTCTACCCAGGTCACTGTGGGATGACTCGCTGCTGGGTGTTCAGTCTATTGGGGGTTTCCTGGTCTTGGCAAGAGGACAGAGTTGGAAGAGGAGGCAAGAGTAGAATCAAGAGCTCTAGGTTAGCTTCTCGAGAGTTCCCATTTCTCCACAGACAGCTTCTCAAACTGGTTTGCCCCTTTGGGAAGTAGAAGGAAAGAACTTTTCTAGGTAAAGGGAGGGGAGGGGCAAGGAAGGAGGGGTTCTCTGCTATGGACAATTTAAATGTCTGATTTCAGTGTGATGTTCTTTTGTGGAGAGGAGTATTTCCTTACTTATATCCACTGTCCGCCTATTTGGACCCTGACTCAGGCATTCCTGGCTTGTGCCTTGGCAACCTGCCTCTGGTCCTCAGACCTCACTTTTCAGCTCCTTGTCCTTCTCTTGCCATGTGTGCCCTACACCTGAAGCGCCCCTCCCTTTGTTTCTCCAGAGAGTTGGGCTCCATGTCAAAGTCATACAGAACTGTCTAATTATAACAGATTAATCCATTAGGATTTATGCGTTTCTATTTACTGGCTGGAACTATCCATTTCACAGCTGTGGCTCCCACGTCTAACCAGCTAGCAGGCAATTTAAATATAGAAAGCAATTTAACCTAGTTGGATACCGAAGCCTCTTGCTTAATGTAGTGCATAAATTTTGGAGCTCTTTGCTCTCAGCCCTCCAAAGGGCAGCCAACGGTTTCATGTCCTGAAAAGATTCAGCTTTTCAGGGAATTTACACTCTAAGAAGGGGTCCTGGGTATTGGAATACATAAAGAAGGAGTCTTTAAACGAGGTCAGGGGTTGTCTTCAGGTCAGTTCTTCATTCTGTTTTCTTCCTCGTTTGGAGACAACACTCTTCTGCTTAATTGAGCTTTCTAGGAGTCTGGAGCTTGTTTTCCTCAAACTTTCATTTGCTGCTTGTTTGGGGAAAGTGTTTTTCCCACCTTGTACCTGTTGATGACCCATCGTTGGGTCATCCTGTCTGTCAGAGCTCACAGTCTGATCCTCTTTGTTCTCCTGGCCCCTGGGCCAGCACCTGGCTTGCAGTGGACACTCATAAAATGCATCACAGCTGGGAAAAGAGGGGCAGGGAAGGGCCGTGTGACCCCACAAACCCAACTCTAAGCGCAACCCAGAAATAATAGTGATTAAGGCACACGGGCTGAGTACAATCACTGCACGTTGGGAACACATGACCGCCTCCCTTTTAGGGAGGAGATGAGCAGAGAGGGCCGTATTACCGAGAAAAGAGAGGACTAGGTGGAAACTGGGAGGTCTTCAGGTTCTGGAAGAACCGCCAAGAAGATGTGGGGTTGGGTTTTTCTTTTCTTTTCCACATGGCCTCTGAGGGCAGAAATATTAGACTGAGGGGTAGGAGTTAAAGGAAGAAAGAGTTGGACTTATTTGTATGAAGAACTTGGTATTGATCAAAGTGTTTTCTTTTAAATGGAACCCTCAACTGAAAGAGGTAATACATGTCCTCCAACTCTCTGTACTTAAACAGAGGCTGGCCAGCTGGGCATGGAGGCCATGGTGGGCTTTAGAACCAGGCAGGACTGGGGATCTTCAGAGGCTCTCTTTTGAGCTTTCTTGCCATGGCCACTCCTGCACCTGCCTATGCATCGTGGAGCTGAAATGCAGACTTTTCCCATGCCTCTGGCAGATAGGAAAGGAAGGGAGACCACAGACCTTGGAGGAGGCTGGCAGCTTGCTTAGCTCATGGTCCCTGAGCCAAGAACACAAGTGCAGGTCCCATTGGATCTCCCATTGGCTTAGTGTCCCCCAGAGCAGGAATGGCAGTGGAGCCCGTGAGAATGGGTGTGAATCAGTGTCCTGTGGCTGCCATGACAAAGTCCCACAAACTGAGAGGTTTGGACAACAGAATTTTATTGTCTCACATTCTGGAGGCTGGAAGTATAAGATCAAGGTGTCGGTAGGGCCACTCTATTTGAAGGCACCAGGGAGGGTCCTGCTCTGGGCTTCTCTTCCGCCTTTAGGCAGTTTTCTGGCCTATTGGCAGCAGAACTCATTGCGTTCTCCCTGTGTAAGTGTGTGTTTCCAGATTCGTGTCTTTTGAAAGGACACCAGTCATATTTGTATGTTGGGATGACTGGTTCGACTGAAGGACCCAGTGGGGGCTTTAATTTTTCTTGATAGGTATAAAATAGAGTGTTCGAGGTTGAACCAATCCATAAGCCAATAAGTCTGTGCTTTTTGTGAATTGAAACACTATATACAGTGGGTATCACAACAGAGCCTTTAATTATGTCTTTATACTATTCTTTGGTTCATCTAAAGAAGCTATTACTGAGCACCTACTATATACATGAGGCATGTGATACACATAGTATTTCATTTTACCGTGACTCTGTGAAATAGATATTATTAATCTTATTTTATAGGCAAAGAAATAAATGCTTAGAGGATGTTCTGAAACTTGCTCAGTGAGTAGGTGACAGAAGTGGGACTAAAATTCCTGCCTCTTTTGCTCTAAAGTTTAGTTTCTATTTGTTATACCACACAACACCCAAACTTGCTTGCAGGCTCCTCAAGTGAGCAGACTTCTCAGGATCAGATCAGTCAGAATTCACTGTAGACATCCCCTAAGTTCTGAGTGAAACATGGGGTGAAATGCCCATGTTTTGCTGGACGATCTCTAAGCCCCCTTTAGTTCTAATATTCCGTGAATGATCAGACCCCTTGATTTACCTTGAGTCAGTCCTGTGATGTTCACAGAGTTGATATGTGATGTGGGGTATGTGGAGAGGGAGCAGCTCAGTGCTGGGTGGCCTGCCTCGGGAGTCATGTGGGCAGCCTGGGTCTGCAGTTCTGAGGTCAGAAGCTCTGCGTCTTCATTTCTCCAGAGGGGAATCCTTGGCAAATAGATTTACACTCCACTCACAAAAGTCATTGATAAGCCAGAATGCTGATTTATTAATAGATAAGAGATACAGCTGCCAAGAGTGGTTGTGGCCTGCTGGTCTCACTCTTTGAGAAGCAATTTAGGTCTAAAAGTTAGTAAATGTGGAAAGAGTCCAGGTGATGGAGGTGGGGAGAGCGTTTATTATCAAGCTGCAGTAACCCGACCCAATCATTTCTCTCAGCTCGCCTACCAAGTAGCAGTGTATTCAGGTCAGTAGCTCAGGACACCTTCCTCTCACACTCACGCTCTTGCTCTCCAAATCAGCTGCAGCCAGCCCTTCCTTCGTAGCAGATTTCATGATGTGGAGGACATGGTCTCACCTTAAGTTGCCTGCCTCAGATGGTCAATATGTATTGAGCACTGACCCTGAGCTGGGTGCTGGGCTCTGCATTGGTGCGGGCTGGGGAGACTGATGCCCTCAGGTTGTGTGCTGATGTTAATATGCACGGGGAGTCACAGCTGGGGAAGGCACTGAATTTTATGGGAGCACTTGGGCGGAGGAGGGTGGGCTTTGGGAAGGTCTGCTGTGGCTAGCTCCTAAAGAGTGAGTGAAAATTAGCTGGGACTAAACCAAAGAAAACAAAACAGAGAAACAAAATACTGCAAACCAATCCTGGCAGAGGGAAAAGTATAAACAAAGCCGTGGATGAATGAACCAAGGCGTGTGTGTGTGTGTGTGTGTGTGTGTGTGTGTGTGTGTGTGTGTTCCTGTACAACTGGGAGCTCGGCGTTAACCCATCGATACCTGAGCTGCTCTCTCCTTTCTGCTCACTTGGTGCCTATCCCAGTCATGCCTACATTGCACTGATCATCTTTTCCTGTCTCCTCTATCGAGAGCGGGCAGAGACTGTCTTCGTCATCTCAGAGGTAATCCCTGGATGTAATAGCTGTTCAGTGAATGTTTGTGGAACAAATGAGTAAAGGTGGGGACAAGGGTTCAGGTGCCCCTGTGCGCAGGCCTGACCTGAGGTCAGCAGATCACAGGGAGGAAGGCACCATGGCCTGCCCTGGGGCTATGCCAGGCAGGCGCCAAGGGCATTAAGTGGTCTTAGGTGGAGGGCAAGGTCTTTGATTAATGTACTCATTGTTTGAAGGGGAGACTATGTTTTGAAAACTTGTGGTGCCTACAGGAAGGTCACATGTCAAGAGGGCACTAGGGGACATCTCTGGCTGACCCCATTGGCTGGGCCTTGTGCATGGCCACCAGGCTCCCTGATGGTCCTGATGTTACAGAAAACTCGCAGGTGGAGATGATGGGGCAGGCTCCTCTGGGCCCATGATTCCCCTGGGAGCTGATCCTTCCAAGCACCGAGCTCTGTCTCCTATTCAACAGAACAGGTGCTGGTGTTTGGTGAGTCCTGAAAGGCTGCTGAGCCAGGTATTGTAAAAAAAGAAATAAATAAAAGGAAATGCGTGCATCTTCAGCACTGTACTAGTATTTTAACTTGAAATATGCAAATGTGCACTTACTTGGCAGTCCTCTGATGAGGGGTCAAGGCCCACCCTTTGGACATGGATCTGGTAATTCCCCTTCCTCTTTCTCACCCCAGCCACTCCTGTGGTGCATCAGCTAAGAAGTCTAGTTTGAGCTCCTTTAAAGTGGAGCAAGAACTTCAAGACTCATGTGAAACAACATAAAAGCAAATTCTAGGATTCTATGAGCACTTTTACCACTTCCCCAGCCTGCTCCCCAAACCCAGTGCTTGTTAGTGGGGTCCCCACACATTACTTTAATGTTTGTCATGCAATTTCCCCCCAAGTGTCCATTAGGTTGCACTTGAATCATCAACTCTCTTTTCACACTTACGGTTTATAATCTTGCATAGTATTTGATCTGGTTGCACAATCAATAGTAATAAGAATGATTGGCAACAGACTCCAGGTAAAGAGATGATTCACTGCTGAGGGAGGGGGCCCAGGTGTCCTGGGAACAGCCCATTGATTGCTGGTACCCAGCGGGCCATGGGCCCCTGCAGTGAAGGAATTTTGGGAGCACTTCCTCATGTTCTCTTGCCCCGGAGACTTCAGGACTGGCTGCCTTTGCTGTCCTCTTCTCTAGTCGGTTAGCTTGTCATGGGTGGGGCTTGGGGCCATGCTGTCTGATCTCCCCTTTGTTCTCTTGAAGAATTCTGAGCCCTCCCAGGAAACACTTCTTCTAATTTCTACTTCTTTCCTTGCTTCCACCCAGCTTCTCCCTGGGGTCCCCGAACACTTTTCTCCAATACACTCAGAGCGTCATGGTGTTTTATGTTACAAAGATATTTGGCTCAATGGATAGAGCGTTGGCCTGTGGACTCAAGGGTCCCAGGTTCGATTCCGGTCAAGGACATGTACCTTGGTTGTAGGCACATACCCAGTAGGGAGTGTGCAGGAGGCAGCTGATTGATGCTTCTCTCTCATCGATGTTTCTAACTCTCTATCCCTCTCCCTTCCTCTCTGTAAAAAATCAATAAAATATATTTTAAAAGAAAGATATGGAATGGATTCCTAGCTCTATCACTTAATAGGGTATAACCTTGACTAACACACTTAGCTTCTTTCAGCCTATTACCTAGGACTGTGGTGGGATTAAGTTAAATCAGGTAACGAACACTGTGGAATGCTTACTGTGAACCAGGCAGAGCTTTATGTAAACACTTCATTTCATTTTGGCAAAACCCAGTGAGCCAGGTGCTACTGATCTCAACTGACAGAAAAAGAACTGAGGCTCCGGAGCTGAGCCTCACTGTTGCTGGCAGCAGAGCTGGGACTCAACCCCAGGCATCCAGCTCCAGCACCCACAGTCTTAGTCTTCAGGACATACTCCTTCCTATGCTACCATCCCAGTCACATGGTAGCTGCATCATAAATGCTTGGTGGATGCACCTTCTACTCTCAAATCCCTGCCTACGCCCTCCTCCAGGAGAAGCAAGGCCAAGTGCAGTGTGGCAGAGGTGGTTGGGTGTCAGCGCTGTTGTGGCTTCCAGCCAGAACCACACTTCATAGCACCTCTTCACCCAGGTGTAGTCATGTGGCAATCTTACCACCCCACTCCTGGATCCCCAAAGCCTCTCACGTGAACCCCCTTCCCTTCCTCTCTCTGGCTGAAATGAGCAGGGCCACACATTGAAGACGAAAGCCCTGCTGTCAGTCTGAGTTCCTAAATGATTGTGCAGTGCAGGGTCCCTCGCTGACAACTAAACTGTAAGAGAAAAAGAACAAAGCCCCTAAGACATTGGGGTTTACCTGTGGTAGCAGCTAGCATGATCTTTTTTTAAAAATAAATTTTATTGATTTTTTACAGAGAGGAAGGGCAAAGGATAGAGAGCTAGAAACATCGATGAGAGAGAAACATCGATCAGCTGCCTCCTGCACACCTCCCACTGGGGCTGTGCCCGCAACCAAGGCACATGCCCCTGACCGGAATAGAACCCGGGACCCTTCTGTCCGCAGGCCAATGCCTTATCACCGAGCCAACCAATCAGGGCATGATCTTGACTCATATACACACTGGGGACCTCTTTGAACTTGTTGGAAAGTGCCCACCTGCAAACCCCATGATAATGTGGCTCACCCCATTAGGTGTAGTGGAGTGTGTTCTAATGTGTACCTTTTCAGAGACCATAATCCTAGGTTATCAAAGCTGAAATTGCAAATAAACCATATTTGCTACAAGATGTGGTGAAAAAATGTGCTTTGGGATTAGGAAGTGCTCAGCTCACATTTTAGCCTTGCCATTTTCCAGCTATAGTACCTTAAAGAAATTAATTAATTCCCTGCTTCTCGGTTCCTTAGATAAGTCCCTTTAATAATAAATTTCTAAAGAGGTGTAATAATATCGACCTATGAGGGGTGTTGTGGGATTTAAGGAAAGCGACAGTGCTTGGCGTATAGTGGCTAATCCACTGATGGCAGCTTCTGTTTATAATTCATTCATTTGAATCATAGAAAATTTAATGAAAACCTATGATGCACTCCAAACTCCTTGAGGAGCAGAAGACACAGGCCTATGGTTAGGAGGCGGCCCTCTAACTGGGAAATGTGCTTGACACACATGAAGTGGTTGAGTGCCATCTCCAGGTGGCAGGGGACAGGGGCTGGAAAAGTGGGACATACTCGGTGCCGTTCTGGGAAGCTGCCTTTGGCCAGAGGGGGGACTCCCTTTAAGGAGGACATGGAGGAGGGAAGCTGAGGTGACTTCTGGGCCCTTTGTTACCTGTTGCTGGGAGACGAGAGTGTTGGGGAGACTGGAGGAGGCTGGAGGTGATGGATAACTTGGCTAGAAGCTGTGCACTTGAGTGTGCCCTGTGGGCCAGGCCAAGAGCTGGTCCAGGTGCTATGGCTGCCGGCCACCCTGTGCGCCCCCCTTCCCTTCTCCCCTCCGCCCCCGGGGGCTAGGGAAAGCCTGTGCTGTGAGGGGCTATCCCTGCAACCAGAACAGTGAGCCCTTCTCTGGGACAGGGAACAGCTTCATTCTGGCAACTGTGGAGCCACTTACCAGTGTTAGAGGGCAGCCGGCTCTTTCATCGTCAACATGCGGAACATGGCCCCGTGTCTCTGGCCTTTGTGGAGGCACCTCGGACGATGCCACAGAGGGATGCTCATTTCTGGGCCGGTTTTCAGTTCTGCCACTGTTTCCATTGGATCCTCTATGAGATAGACTCTGCTACAGGGACCCGAGCTCTTGGCGCGTTCAGCCAGGAGGCCAGACAGCTGCTCCAGAGACTGTATCAGTGTGTCATCCCTGCACCATGGCAACTGCATCCACCATGAAGAGGCTCCTTGTTGGTGACACGGGCCAGTGGTCACCCTCTCTTTGGGTTCGGGTTCCCCGGTGGCTGTCAAGCTGTCACAGAACCCTCTGTGTTCAGTGTTTTCCCAGGTTAATTAATCCTATTATTGTCGCTGTGGTCTGTAATTAGACACACTGTGCAATTATATCATCCATTCTGCATTATTGATGTGCAACTTAACAGCCAAAGATGGTTATTAAGTTTTACCCTATTGGATTGGGTTGTGCACAAACACAAGGCACCGTTGGTGGAAATACTGGGTGGTTGGCCTGTGTTTGGAGCTCCCAGCTTGGGTCTGCGTGAGCTGTACTGTTGGAGGACCATCCAGTGAGCATGAGTGGACCACGCTGCTAGAGGCAGGTCTCCTTGGGAGAGAACAGCAGTCTGAGAATCTTCAAACTGGGAAGAGGAACACAGCCCCCAGCCATCCCCTTCAGGTCTTTGACCCCATGGGCAGGCCCTATGCTGCCCTTGGTCTGACCAGACTCTCCTCCAATCCCACAGGCCGTCAGCACTGGCTTCAAAGGCTTAGGAACGCAAAGGCACCAGTACTTCCTTTCAGCATCTTCTGTGTGTCAGACTCGTCACATGTGCTGTTGCATTTTGATCGTCAACAATCCTACAAGGTGGGTGCTACGTATGACTCCCATTTTACAGATGAGAAAATTGAGGCTTGGAGAGATTTAGTAACTTGCTCAGGAATCATAGAAAGGATATTTTGAACCCCAGTTTGCTTCACTTTGAGCCCCAAACCTTCTTGGCATAAAGTATGGAACCTCATTTCATCTAGAATATAGAGAGATGAGCATTGAACAGAACTTGATGCTAAAGGGAAGAACTAAGAAAGGGCTTCATGCATGAGCTCCAGGGACTGGGGAGACAAAGGCATTGAGGCAGCAAGGCCTCTGGGACCCCAGAGTCACAAAGCGTGTATCCGTGGCTTTGGCTTTCAGAGCAAACAGGCTGGGCCATCTCCTCGCATATGTGTGCTGTTCCTGTCCTTCCTGCCCAGGTGGCTGGGAGGCTCTCATGGAGCGAGCAGACCAGGGAGCTTGCTCACCACTCTGTCTCCTGCATGCTATGCAGCTTCCATAGGGGAGACAATGACACGTGGGGCAGAGACAGCCCCCCTGGCCCAAAGCGTGAGTCATTAAGGTCACATGGTGTCTGGGAATAGATTGGGGGGGGGGTGGCGACCTTTACTGGGTGTTTCTGCTTTTGGAAGGCTGGTAGAGGGAGTTCAGGACCATGAGCAAATCACACTGTACACATTTCCCTTTGTCCTGCTTTTCATGTCCCCACCTGCCTCAATCCAGGCGAAGTCAAGGTATAATGATCATAAAAGATTCAAAGACTGTCTAGAGGAGAACTGGGGAGGGACTGTCAGTATCCTTGGTCCTAACCACCTGGTCTGACAGCTGGAACCTGGGGTGCAGGGTTCAGTCTTATGTGTGTGGAGGTTGGGTGTATACAAGTGTCAGGACTCTCCTGTACCCCACTCCTCCCTCCACTGCTAGATGAATCACGCTTTTCATTTTCTGTGCTTTCTGGTGGTTTGACACGTTGGGGGGGGCTTGCTGGCTGTGGAGAGACTGCCCAACCCAGGGCTTGCTAATTCCTAGAGATGTATCTGTGAACATACCTGTCATAGACTAACCAACTTCAAGTCCATACCCTCAGCTATCTCCTTTATTAAGCTCTCACCCACCAAGTCAGCATCCCTGGTCCTGACCACCCAGGGCCAGGTAACTAGAGACCCCTTCGTGGCCCAGAGCACACCCACATCATTCACACCTGCCTTGTCCATGGAAGACTGTGGCGGGTCTCCTCCTCACTCCTGCTTCTGCCTCCTGCCTGCCCTAAGGCCTGCCCATGTGGCCCTGCGTGCTTCTCTGCTGTGCCCCTCATTCTAGAGGGACTGTGAGTAATGACATCTCTCAACAGCATTAGCCTCTCCGCACCTCCATAAACTAATATTTTAGTACAGGCGCCACCAGGGCAAGCCCTGTTTCATGATCCCCGAGGAGCGCTGCCTGGGCCCTGATGGTGTTTGTCACCACTGGGGATGGCTGCCATTGTTCACTGTGGGATGAAGACACATCTTCTGAGTGGGGATGGGATGATGGTCTGAACACTTTTCAGTTTATTTGGGAAGTCATGTTTACACTTCTATATGCTGTGTGTATTTTTCAAAAAGTTTTCAATCAGCGACTTACAGCCTCCCAAGGCAGGCACGGAGGTTACTTGGATATCTCTTTGGGTGGGGGACAAAGGGAGAAGGCTGGCTCAGTGCCTGGGAGTGGAGGAAGAGAAATGCAGTGTTTCCCACTCCCAGCCATGGCCCTAGGAAGCAGATGCCTCGCCTGATGCCCCAGTTTTGCTGTTAAATGGGGCTCAGAGCATCTGCCTCCTTATGTCACAGAATTTGAGGGAGGTGATTCTGATGTGGAGGCACTAGAAAGGCATGGAAAATGCTCCCACTCAGGGCAGACCACCTTGACAGGAACATCTGGGGAGGGCCGGGGACGGCCTTGGTGGGGGGAGGGGTGGCAGGAGCCTTCCAGTCATGTGGGGGGATGATGATTGTTGCATCGGTTCAGTGGCTGTTCTGGTTCTCTGCAGACCTGACCATCTGATTAATATGCAACGATTTTCCTGTGGCATCGTTTCCAAAGGAAGAAAGAAAGAGGAATTTCAAAAATTGCAGTCATGATAATAAAGATAAGCACAATATAAACAAAGAGAATAAACCTTGGTAGTTTGTGCAAACAGAATGCTCCAGGCTGGTTCCAGGACCAGGTGGGTTGTGGCTGTGGTTGCACTTGGGGATCACACAGTGGCAGGAAGACAAGTGGTAGAAAGATTTCCTGTGGCTTCTTTAGGGTCCCTGGTCAGACTCCTTTCTCCACACTTACACCATCTGCCTGAGATTCCTTAGGCTGCAGCATGGTGCAGGGCTGGCCTGTTTGTGTGCCAACTGATGGTGGTCCATGCCAATTCAACACCAACAGAAACCTGCAGTTTGGGGTGAGTGAAGAAAGAAACCTTACTTAGTGCAGATGGAACAGTTCTGCTCCTGTGAGATGCCTTTAGTGCCCCATGCCAACACCCAACCCATACTCTTAGGTGAAAAATCGCTCTTTGAGCCAGAAGGGAGCTGGCTTATATAGACAGAAGCCCTTGCCCCTGGCCTCTGATTGGTCTGTCCTCATGCAAATGAAGATGCCTAATCTTCATAGTTTCATTGGTCCAAAGACACTCTCATGATTGTTCAGAATAGAGCTACTCTGATAGGTCAGAGCTGTGGAGCTCTGATTGGATGGGGAAAGCCTCAGTCTTATTGGCTGAAATGCAACTCCAGGAGCTTCTTTATAAGGGCTGGCTCATATGCCTGCAACACAGTGCAGGCAGGTAGTCTAAGGCAGTGGCACTCAGCTTAGCATAGAGACTTCTCCCTGTGTAGAAATGGCTGCTAGGCTTTTATTTATGTAATTAACTAATTAGTTAATTAATTAAAGCCCAGTTAGCTACCAGGAGCTCTTTTTAGTTCTCAGGGTCTTCAGGGTACACATGTGGGTGGAGTACTTAAGTCTTGGGTCTTTTTGGTGAAAACGCCCAGTGGGGCTGTGGCCTGGGTACAGTTCTGGGGTGCTAAGCTGCCCACTCACCTGCACCCAGAAGAGGGAACAGGTACTGCAGTTCATTCATATGGTCAGGGGCTTGGAATGCACCCTTTAGGCTCAGAAAACAGAAAAATTTTCTAAATTTAGTCTTTCTCTCCCTATCTTCTTCCCTCTCTTTCCTCTCCCTCTTTTAACCTTTTCCTCCCTCCTTCTCTCCCTCCCTCGCTCCCCCATTTGAGCCCCAATAATGCAACCAGGCTAGGTTCTTGGTGCACAGGGATGAATGGGGCCCAGCGTGTGCCTGGGAGGATTTTTCTAGGATGCCTCTGTCTGTGGAGAATTACTAAAAACTACCGACCCAGAGAAAAAATGGAGCTTCCCTTTATCTGATTGGAAGCATCTCACCATCTTATGAAGCCCAAGGCTGCTCACAAATTCCTGCCCCTTCCACAGGTTCTGAGAGGATGTAACATTGGACAATGACAGTACCTTGCAACTGCCCAGAGGGCTCATGTCTTCCGCCTGTGTGAGCACTGGAGAGGGGCACCTAACCCCCCTGGCTTCTTGGAGGAGGAGGCCCTGAGCAGGTACCCAATGGCCCTGTTTCTGCCTACTCTGATGTCTTTGCTGTTCCCCCTGGAGATCAGTGTGTGTGCTGCCGGGACGGACTATGAGGAGGGCTTGTGTAGCCAGGGCCGTGGTGCCTACTTTGGTGTGACTGTCCCACTGCAGGAAGGACTCTCCTGCTTCTCCAAGTTTCTTGTGTCGAGCTCAGATGCTCTCCTGTGCTCCACTGTGAGTGGATATTTCACTGCTTCCTGGGTAACACAGCGCATGATCAATGTTTGTCAGAGACCCAGGCACTGCATCTGTGATGACGGGTCTTGCGTGTGATCCTCACTCTCCTGTGAGGCAGGCCTCCAGGGGCCCGAGAGCCACATAGCACGCGGTTCTTGATGGTTCCCCTGGTGCCCTGACCCAGCACGTGGGAAACTGTACTTACTTTCTGCCTACCCTTCCCGATGGGCTCCTCCTCCAGTGCCCGCTGTCATTTTCTGCCTCCACTTTCCCCTCATCCCAGCTGCCCACAGCTCAGTTGCCAGCATCAACACCGGTTACTGCTGAAGGGTCTCCTCTGGGTAGAGGCTGCTGTGTTAGGACTCCACGTAAGTGAGTTGTAATCCTAGAAGCCACTCTGTGAAGTAGATGCTGTGACCTTCCTTCAACACACGAGGAACCTGAGACCTGGAGAGGTGAGGAGCGTGCCCGCAGCCTCTTGCTAAGGGGTTGCATAGATGGGATATGCACCCACCTTTGTCTGACCCCCGGATGCCTGCTACTCACCATTATGCCAGGGTGCCACCTCCTTACTGAACCTTCAAAGCCAGCAATTCTCCACACAGGCTTCTAATCCAGCACTGTGGTAGGTGGAGTAATGCCCCCAACCTCACCCCAGATGTCCATGTCTGAATTCCCAGAACCTGTGGATAACTGGCTACATGGTGAGGGGATTAAGGCTGCAAGGAAGAAACGGTTGCTAATCAGCTGAGATGGTCCTGGGCTATCCAGGTGGGTCTCATGTATCACAAGGGCCCTTTAAATGTGGAAGAGGGAGGCAGGAGAGACAGAGATTTTGAGATGCTAAGCTGCTGGCATTGATGATGGAAGGGGCCAGGAGACAGGAATGTGAGTGTCTCCGAAAGGTGGAAAAGGCACCCCCTGTAAACCAGGTTCTTCCCTAGAGTCTCCAGAAGGAACACGGCCCTGCAGGCACCTCGATTTTGGCCCAGGTGGATTTCAGACAGTTTGGCCCTTGATTTCGGACATGACCTCCTGAGCTGTGAGAGAAGGAATATGTGTTGTTTTCAGCATTAAGTCTGTGGCGACTTGTTATAGCAGCTGCAGGAAACTCATACCACCCCTGCAGCCTCCAGGTTCAGGATCTCATCACCTTTCTCTCAAACTGTGGCCTCTACCTGTCCTCATCTTCCTTCTAAAGGGTTCATACTTGGTGTCAGGTGGGTGCAAGATATGGGTAGGATAACTGTAAGGTATATAAATGCCTAACCACTATGCTGTACACCTGAAACTAATATAATAATGAATGTCAACTGTAATTGAAAAATAAAATAAAAAAGAAAAGATAAAAAAGGATCCACAATATCTTCTTAAAGCAAAGCGTGTCCTCTTTTGGCCCAGATACTTTCCCTGCCTCCCACCAGCAAATCTGCAAGGCATCCAGCGCTCTGCCTTCCTTCCCACTGGGGTGGGGAGGTCCCTGCTTCTCTCAAAGTCCACCCTCCAGGCTGCTCTGGGTGATTGCTTCCTGAATCACCAGTTTCTTGCTCTCTCGACACACAGTGTCTATCTTTAAAATTGTATTTTTTTATATTAAGCATGGTTGGCATACAATATTATATTAGTTTCAGGTGTACAATACAGTAATTTGGCATTTACATACCTTGTGATGTGATCACTAAATCTAATAATAAACTTACAGCTCCTGTTTCAGTGCCTTTGCATGTGCTGTTCCCTCTGCCTGAAATGCTTTCCCCCAGGTATCCACGGGAGTCACTTCCCCATGTTGCTCAAGCTCCCCATCTGGGCTCGCAGTCCCCATTTCCCTCCTTCTCTGCGCTTTTCTTACTGCAGCCAAACTCTGCAGCCTTTTCTTCGTTGACATCTTTGCTCACTTACCGTTAACACCAGTGCCTGCAACAGGACCTGGCAAACAGTAGGGTCTCAGGAAATACTTGATGGAATGAACGAATCATCTTAATGGCTTTAAATCCAAAATGGATACTCGGAGACCCCTATATCTCCAGCTCCATCCCCCTGAGTCCAGCTTTGCACATCAAATGCTTATCTAACTCCCTGATTTTGATGCTCAACAAGAACCTCAAATGTGGGACCCTGTTTTCTACCCATGCCTGCAGACCCCTCCCTTCCCATCAGCTGAGCCCAACACAGTGGTTTCCTTGCCTTCCATTCACCCCCACGCTTCACACCCAGCCCATCATCAATTCCTGAGGCCTTTGCCTTCAGAACACACCCACAGCTATCTGCACTGTCACCCTCATAACAGTGTCCCTGTCCCCTTCCTCACTGTTGCTCCACCAACATCAGTGATTAAGAGTTCCTTGTGGGAGATGTGTCTCTTTCTTCATTCATTCTTTCAATCACTTATTAATTCATCATTTATTTATGTCAGTATGGGACCATGGACATGTATTTTATACTTTGGATCATACTTCAATACCATGCTATTTGCTGCTCAAATTGTTCCACCTTTAGCGTTTGGGAGCCCCTGCAGGTTGGCTCCTCTGTCCATCTCACCCCCTCATCTCTTGTTTAAGAGCCCCTCCTTGCTCCCTGGCGATACAAGATGCTGGGGTGCGCCTTGTGTGCCTCTGACCTAGCCTGAGAGCTGGTGTTTTTCTGGGGCACTGGATTCCTCATGGGAGAGTTGCCTTAGAAACTGAGGTCCTGGTGGTGGGTGTGCTCACTGACACTGACCCAAGGGCCTTTAAAAAATGCAAAATGAGATAAAGCTTTGATCACTTAGAATAAAGTGCACACTCCCTACCATGGCCACCTGGCTCCTGGCCACCTTTTAAGTCTTTTTAATCCACTGTGTTGCTGTGTGGAACGCATCCCTGCTCCTTGGACAGACCTGTGGACTCCCTGGGTCTTCTCGGGTTTCTCTCAGTGAAGGGCCCCTTCCTCCAGACCCATGAGGCATGCGGACAGGGCTCTTCTCCTTGCCCGCTGCGGCCTTCCAGCCCTGGGAAAGCCCCGGGTTCCTGGTGTGCTGAGCAATGAGGTCCAGTACCCCAATCTGCATGTGGCAGTCTCTCATGGAAACCACTCTCTCTCTTGAAAACTTGATTCTTCTCAGAAGGCCCAGCTCAAAGGTACACAAAACCCCTGTGACTCCCCGGGGCCCACAAAACCTTTTCCTCTCTTGCTCCTAGAACTTGGGGCACATCTCCAGGAGCGCACCCAGCCCAGGGAGCTGTGAAGCCTGCAAGCGCAGGGTGAGCTCCACGAGGGTGCCAACCACGACATGCCCATCTCAACTCCTCAGTTCACAGCTTTCAGTAAGAATTTGTCAAGTGAAACCTGGGACTCTCTATGTGGGCTTCCCAACCCCCTGCAGCATAAGCTGCCTTGGGAAGAAGGAGCAAGTCCAGGGGGCCACGCCCAGCCCTCAGAAAGGTTGCCTCTCACCTGCTTCTCCTCCTTTCTCTTCATCAGTAGAAAGAGCTGGAGGCTGGTGAGGTCACCTCTAGCAGAGCTTGCTGATATTTCACTGGCTAGAACGGGGTCCCATCATCCCAGTCGTATTTTCAAATCTCCTTGATGTCTGTGTCTTTTTTCTCCACCTCTGAAGATCAATAATATTGCAGAAGCGAGAGATCAAAGTTGGTGGGTGAGCAGGTGGTGGGTGAGTAGGGGCAGGGGCTGGGGTGGAGAAGGAGCTGAGGATGGGGTGGAAAGAGAGCGCCCATTAAACTCTTCCCTGGACAAAGCTCCCAGATGCTTGTTGTTACCTATTCTCAGCTCTCCTTGGCTCCCCTCTCTCCACCCCTGTTCCTCCACCTCTCCCTCTCCCTCCCATAAACAAAGCCACAGCTTTAAACAGCATCTTGTAAAGCACATTATAAAATGCTTCTAATAAATCCTAACAGCCTTGGCCATAGCCAGCTGAGAGAAAGGTGATTATGACACGAAAGTGTCAGGTTAGAACAACAAATTGGGCCACACGAGCAGAGATTTATTCGCTTTTGTAAGTGTGCTGTGAAGGGGCCTGTAATTTCACAAATAAACCTGAACATTGCTCAGTAAATGGCTCCTGGGTTTAGAACCCCAGGACCTCGGGAAGGAACACATTAGTACCAGTTGTGCAATTTCAGATGTGGGGCAGATCAGCCCGGGGTGCAGACCAGATGGCACTCAGCCTGCCTCTGGCCCTCCTTGACGTGTGGGCACTCCAGGCGGACAGGAGGAGGGATGGGCAGCTCCCAGGGTCTAGCATGGGGATTGGAGGCAATGGGGATTGATGGCCCTGGGGTCCTTGAGACAGCTCATGGAGATCCAGGAGGAAGGCGGGCTCCTGGCTCAGGTAGGTGGGCGAGGGGTTGTCAGGTCAGCTGAGCTGGCAGCTCCATAATTAGGGGGACCACCTCTAGGCTTGCTGTACTTCCGGTTTAAAACTGGGACTGTTCAGCACCCCGTTAGTGAGAGAGTGCCTGCCCTGGGCAGTGCTTTATCACACATGGCCTCCTGCCATGGGCGGCCCCAGCTACTGGCTGGGGAAGAAGGGAAAGGAGTGGGGAGCTTCAGAGAGAACGGAATCAGGTTTATGATTGCTTTACAACTCTGGCTGCACTTGATGCACTTTTAAGAAAATATAAATTCCTGGCTCCATTCCAGACCATGAAACTGGAATCTCCGAGGGTGGGTCTGGGCATAGGGGTGCATCTGGCCCAAGGCAATGCTGATGTGCATGGGGTGTGATGCAAAGGGCATGGAGGACCGCCTTCCACAGCCCCTCGGTGCTGCAGCTCAACCACACCTTCCTACAGCCTGGGGGAGCTGCGCTCTGGTCCGGTCATTTGTTGATTGAGTCTTGACTCCATGAGGAACCACCGACTAAGCTTGTCCAGCTGGTGCGTTTCTCTTGACACAGCCCAGATAGGAAGCGATGGCCTGCATTTTCAAAGCAATGTCGTTACAGATAGGTATAAGCATTCTTTTAATAACCAAGATAATGCGGCTGTAATGAACTTGGGTGGAATGTGGATCTCTCTTCCATGCTCCATGCTCAATGGCAGGGGTGGTAACCTGGCAGGGACATATCATTTCCCTTGTTGGCCTGCTGGGCTTGGCAGGCAGGACCCACAGGCGCCACATTCACACCCAATGTGTCTTCCTGTTCACTTGATGTTAGTTTTCAGACTGTCTCACTGCATGGGGCAGACACTTGGGCATCGGCACTGTCAGGCCCCAGGCAGTTCTGATGTGAATGGGGTGTGATGCAGGGGGCAGGGAGGACTGCCTTCTCTGCCCACTCAGGGTACAGATGTGTGGGCTAGACTGGGGCGGTGGGGGCTCTCTGTTATGCCTTGTGGCTTAGGTTGGATCATGGCCCCCTGAAGAGGGAGTTTGATCTCCATGGAAACCTGACTTAGGTGCCCAAAGATCTCAGGTTATATCTGCTTTTGCCATGAGCCTTCCTCTTACCACTCTCCAGGCTGGTGTTCTCTGCACTCCAGCACCTATTGTCTGAGCCCGGATTCTGCCCCGACCCCTAAGACAACAGTGGCGCAGTCACCCAGCGCTCTGTCCTCTCACAGAGCAGCAGGTGTCCAGGCCCCATAGGATGCTGGCTCACATTATCCTCTCAGTATTTATGTGGGAAAAGCACACAGAAACTTCAAATCAGAGACTGGGTCTCAATCCCATTCCACTTAATGGCTCTCTAACTTTGGACAAATTCCTGACCTCCTTGTATCTTTAGTTTCCTTCTCTGTATAATGGGAATAATGGGGCTGTGGACCCGTGAGGCATATAGTATTCTAGACAGTGCCTGGCACATCACTGTATTCACTGTGCTTGTTACCTCTCTCCCCAATGTCCCTCCTTTCCTTCATCTGAGATAATCAGGCGAGCTAACATGTATAAAGACCTCATGCAACATGCCATACTCAGAGCCAGAACGACTCATTTATTACTCTGATTCCTATCAGAACTTTATCCTCTTGGGCTAGATCTACAGCTGGAACCATGGCCCCTTCTATGCTAGACCATGACACGCCCTCCTGCTTTGTCACCTCAGACCTCACCGGGGGAGCTCCAGCACTGACTCTTCTCTGCCCCTTCTGCCCTTTCAAGGCCTTTTCTTCTTTACAGGGCCTCAGTCAAGTCCACCCACCACAGGAAGGAAGAGGGAGATTTTGTGACCTTGGACCTGGGGAGGGAAAGAAGGCTACTATGTCCCAGCAAAGATTTGCCATTCCCCCTTTCCCCCCTCCCCTAGGGCCAGCTCATCTCCAACTGCTGGAGTTGCTCAGGCATCTGCCTCTCCAGCCTGAAGAGTCCACCTTCCTTATCTTTCCAAAGCCCACTCACCCTCCAGGGCCCAGATCTAGCCCTGTCTCCCCTAGAGGGGCCCTGCATGCCCCAGCCACCCTGACCTCTTCCTGGTCCCTGAGCTGCGTGTCTTCTCTTAGTCCCCCAGCCTCTGACCCCAGCCCCCTACTCTGTGCTGGGAAGATGACCCCATGGAATCGCTTCTCTTTGGCTTTAGGTTGGGTTTAGGCAATGGGATGAATCATCAAAAAGCCAACGGTGAGAGGAGAGGGAGCTGGGGTACATATTCCTGGCTCTCCTTCCCTGCGGGGCTGCCTCCTGCTGCTACAGCTCTTGTTCGAGTTCGCCTTCCCAGACAGCTGTTTTCTGCTTCTCCGATGTCTCCTGCCCCGGCCTCCGCAGGCCCAGGGCAGCGTGCACATGACCCCTGAGACTTTCCCTGAGCCTCTCTGCATGTTTACAACAATACTCTCCTTACACTCTCCTCAGTCATCCAGCTGGAGTGCACCATCTGTTTCCTGCTGAGACCCCAACTGATACGGCTTCTGATGGTGCAGTGTCCAATTTAACACTTTAGTGCATGTTGTTTTATGCTGTCCTTCCATTGTTGACCGCTTGCAATTCAGGGTTAAGGCTTAAGGGAAGACATGACTGTCATGTAGCTCTTTTTGTGTCCTCCAGCTTGGCGTAGTGCTGGCCTCATGCTGGGCATGAAGCAGATGCCCACAGAATTGCCCAAGGGAA
>PVJC01028989.1:0-22187 GCA_004026665.1 Murina feae | reverse complement strand
CGCCTGGACCCTGCAAGGCATCAGCCACCACCTGCCCAGCCCACTCTGCTGCCCGCTGGTTTCCATGATTCACCCGCTGCTCTCTCCGAGGCTCCCGGCCGCCATCTTGCCTGGGCTAATTTGCACACAGCCACTCTGATTGGCTGGTGGGCGTGGCTTACCCTGTCTCGGAGAAACGGTTAATTTTACTATTTCGCTTATATTAGTTTAGATGTCCCATACTCTCCATGTAAGAGTATATATTTACAGTGTTGTCCAACTTCTCATAACTGAAAATTACTTTTATTTCTTATCTAATAGAAGAGTAATATTGAAATTGACCATTTCTACGGGACACCTAAGCCATGCCCACCAGCCAATCAGAGTGGCTGTATACAAATTAACCCAGCCAAGATGGATGCCAGCAGTCACGGCGCTAGAGTAAACAGCAGGCTTACGCTGCACCAGGAGTAAACTGTCTGCCTAGGCCAGCTGGGCTTCACCTGGCTCAGGCAACATAGTTGCAATTATAGAAGCCATGGACGTGAAGTAAACAGGAGGCTTCCATTGCACCAGTGATGGAGGAAACTGTCTGCCTAGGCTGGCTGGGCACATCTACTAAGGCAACATTCTTTCAATTATAGAAGCCACAAAGCTGAAGCAAACAGGAGGCTTCATTACTTGCCTAGGCCTTGGCTTAAAGCAACAGTATCAATTATAGAAGATAAATAAACCCCAAAAACCTGCTTCCAGGCAGCCTTGCTGGGATGTTGGGTCAATGGGAGCTGTGGGCAGTCTGAACGCCTGAAAACGGCCTTCAGGCCCTCACCCAGGCTGGCCACACCCCAATGGGGTGAGGGATCCCATTTTGGGGGTTGGCCAGCCTGCAAACAGCCATCAGTCCCTCACACAGGCTGGCCAAGTACTCCAGTAGGGACCCAAAACCTGAAGGGACTGTGGGCAGCCTGAAAACGGCCCTTAGCCCCCCAACCAGGCTGCCCAGCCACCCCAGTAGGGACCCAAAACCTGAAGGGGCTGTAGGCAGCCTGAAAATGGCCCTCAGACCCTCACCTAGGCTGGCACACCCCAATGGGGTGAGAGTCCACACTGGGGGGCTTGGCCAGCCTGCAAACAGCCATCAGCCCCTCACCCAGGCTGGCCAGGCATGCCAGCAGGTGGACATCCCCAGACGGGTCCCAGACTGCAAGAGGGCACAGGCTGGGCTGAGGGACTTCCCGAGCGCACAAATTTTTGTGCACCAGGCCCCTAGTCAATTAAAAATAGCAAAAATTAAGACAATATTTCCATTTCAAGATCTGTGTGTCTTCTCTATCACCCAGCCAAATGGATCAGGCTGTGACCTTATTATCCAGGCTTCCAAGAGTAATTCACCCAGGTTGTACACATGTCAGTCTCCCATTTTCTAAGAACTTGCCCTGAATATGTTGATTTGATTTTATGTACCTATGTAGATATCGTCATATGAAAGAAATAATTTTGCTAAGTTTGTAATGCATTTTCCTCAAACTTGATTAGATACCATACTAGTTCATAATAATATTCCTGGGATTACTTGAAAATATAAAAATATGTTTAAATCATGGAATTTAAAACGAGAACATTATTTTGCCTATTTTCCTAGCAGTCATAAAAATCAGAAAATGCCCTTGTATATGCACATCTTTGAAAGTGACTTATGACCATGGATTTTCATGGTCGTGAGGCTCACATTAGGCAAAGCCATGATAGAATATGCCTTTTAATTTTGAAACAGCATGCCTCTATCACAGATAGTGATTGGGACACATGGATGCAACCAAAATAACATCTAGAGATGATTCCGACCAGTACCCGTCCTCTTACTGGACTTCTGAATGTACAGTGCTCTTGTCAAAAATGTATTGATGTTGAACAAGCGTATTTTTAAGAAAGCCCAAGTATGAGTTGCCACATAAAACTTTCATCCTCATATAAACTCACCAGGTGCAGAACACAGCAAAAAGCATGTGCTCACCATCTCCAAATGCTTAAATAGCTACTGATTTTATGTACTAGATGTTCAGACTAAGTGGATGAATCAGAAAGATTTTTCAGTACCCATGGTGACTGTTGACTACATTGTTGACAGTGACCTGAAGTTCTTAAGGTAGTGACACTGCTGTTTTGGCATTTGAGTATTTCAGGTTTTCTTACATTGCTTACAGTTGTGCAGCCTAAGAGAGCAAGAAACAATTACTGATAAAGGCAATGCAAGGCACTTGATGAATTGCAGACCACTCGTGGGAACAGAAGAAATACTCATTAGAAACGAGAAGCAGAGACTGAATTTTAAACACCTGTCCTATAGGTATATCTGCTTTAGCAACTGAAATGAATGGTTTCATCACAATTATCGGCTTCATATTTGAAGATTGGTATGAATTATCTCTTCATTTTAAAAACTCATAAAAATTCTAAAAATATATATTCATTTCCTCTATAATTTCTTATAATAATAAACCTTTACAATAATTCTAAAATATTTCACTTAAAATACACATTAAAGATTTTGTTAAGAAGCTATTACACTAATTTTGGGAATTTAAAAAGCAAAAATTATTTGTAATGATTCAAACAAGTGGAAAACATTTTTCTTTCTTTTTTAAAATCTCTATTGTGATAAGTATTACATGTCCCCTTTTGTCCCATTGACCCTATATAGCTTGCCCCCCCACACTCCACCCAAGGCCTCCACCACCCTATTGTCTGTGTCCATGGGTTATGCATACATGTACACAAGTTTTTGGGATGATCTCTTCCCTCCCACTCCCGCCTTCCCTCTGAGATTCCACACTGTGGACCTTTGAATAGCACTCAAAGGAGAGTTCTGTTTGTCCTGCTTCTGAGTTTTATTTCTTCATCATAACTTTTAATAAGACATGTACACTTTGTTATTGTTTTATGTACTTTCACCATCTTTCTTAGTAATGTCCCAAGATTTTTTATTATTCACCCTCCCCCCAAAAAAGGAGGACGAATCTGAAAACTGGGAAAGAGATAAGAAGAGGAAATGAATGTGGTTTTTATTCAATGTTTAATACTGAACAAAATACGCCTGAGGAAAAGGAACTGGAATAATGTGTGGGTGGGAGATATTCACATAGCACACAGTCATCACTTATTTGAAGGAAACTAATTCTTTTACAGCCTACATTGAAGGGCAAACCAGTCAGTTGCTTTTGGATATTTTCCTAGAACAGCTTTTTTTTTTTTTTTCCCATTAGTAAATGTAATAAGTGATCACATAAGGAAGCTAAGCGGAAGACTATATATCTGAGTGAAGTCTTGCAGGAAATTAGGGCAGATGTATGGGTAATGAGTTTACCCAAATTGAGTTTTGGCCATGACTCAAAAGGCCAGGCCTCTAGGTGCCAAGTTGCCACCTGTGCCCTATATACGGAAGGTGCTCAGACCTTCAGAGCAGCTCTTCCCTTAATGAGTTCTGGGTCATACTCACCTGAGCTCAGGCACTGAATCAAGACTCACTTCTGGACCAAACCTTGACATTCACCTTGGTTGTGAACACTTTCTAATCTCTCTTAAAAGAAAAGCATTATAAAAGTGTAAGTTCTGCCTCAGTCAGGACAAATTCAGCCCTTGCTACTGCTGACCCACAGTGACACATCCAGGCTAGAGGACCCACGCAGCTCCAGTCACCAGGGCCCTGGGCCAGTTCTCTCTGCTCCACCAACTTTTGCCCTCGGCTTCCATTATGAAGGTGACATTATTGTCACCATTTAACTTCTGGAGCCTTCACCTTCATGTCCTCATTTTAAAAGGAAGAAGAGGGAAGGCAGTGACACCCCCCCCCCTGCTCCTTTGAGTCACCCCCTACCCTTCTTCACGAGCTTTCCTGGAAGCCCTGGTTCATTGCTTCTGGTAGTATTGTGTTGTGTACTCCTACCTACGAGGAAGCATAGAAAATGTAATTTCCAACTAGAAACGTTTTTTTACACTATCAAAATAATGTTTCTTTAATGAAGAAAGGGTGAAGGGGGATTGAATTGGCAGCTGGGAATTTCTGCCATATTTTAGATTTTAAGCTAGATCAGTTATCTAATACTGTTTCAGCAAATAGGTAGAGCTAGTAGCCTCCCTATGGCTGCACCTTAGCTTTGGGATAGTGTGCAGACACCAGTAATGTTTAAAGTTTCGTTTGTGTAAGAACAGAAAGGGGGTTTGGGTAATAAACAGCTTTAGAAGATTCCAATCCACAGGGCTGCGGTCTATCAGAAATGCCCTTGGAAATCCCCTGAACTGTCCTAGAGTCATTGATTCCCCTCCCTCCGGCCTTGTTGAGGAAAGTCTTCTTCTTGATACTTCTTTTGATAGCTCTTAGCAGTGCCACGTCCAGAATTGAGAACGGAGAGGAGGCCTATGGAGTGTCAGCAGTTGCAGAAGCAAAGCCTTTTACATAGAATAGAGGCAATGCCTGGTCCACATCGAAGACGTGGACAGACACAGATTGTGGGTCTTGAACCCCCATTCCTGCCATTTGCTGCCACTGCTGTTTGGGAGCCTGTTCACCTCCTGATTCCTGATGTTGCAGCTCACAAGAAGAGCAGCAAATGTCTGGAATGCTTCCAGATCCACCTTTGCCCTTTTGTCCATCTTTCCCAGATTCCTGACACTAGTGGGTTCAGAGTCTAATTTAGCAAATGAATGATAGCAGGACAAGAGAGATGCTGATAGGATAATGGAAGGGAAAATGGAAATAATAACAAACCAAATGCTTATCTTCATTTTTCTGGAGGATCTCAATCTTCCATAGAACACTTTACAATAGGTAACGCTATTATCTCCATTTTAAAAATAAGGAAACACAGACTGGGAGTAAAGTAACTACTCAAAATTACAGTTCGTAATAGATATAGGTGGACTCGTACCTATGACTCTGCACAGTGATTCTTCTGCAGGAGGCGAGGGAGACACACCAGCAACATCATAACCCTCCTGTCTCCCTCAATCAAACTGCACCCACCTCAGCGGATTGGCTTGATGCAAAAGTGGGCACTTGTGGCAGGAAAATGGAATGGGTACCTAGGACAGAGCACAATGTTGCAAAGCCTGCCTGTCACACACCTGCCTCCTCCAGACGGTTCTCCTCTCGCTCCTCGTGGCATTTGTCCCTTAACATAGAGATGATTTCCCTTTAACATCAGCAGCTACATCAGAGTTCCCAGTCCTTCCCATTTCTCGGTCCTCCAGGCACCAGCCCCACCACAATGTTGAGTCACTGCAGAAATCAATCCTCATTTGTCTCCAAACTCCACCGCCCTCTCCTGACCCCTCACAGGCCTGGTCTCCTCTAGTCTGTCACTCTGCACCCAGAGCTTCCTGCCTTCCACCTGACACATGAGAAAGTCCAAACAAGGGACAGGTCCCTAGATTGGTTGTCACTTCCTGATGTGTTGACAGTGGCTCATTTGAGTTACTTCAGGGTGGTCAGAAATGTATCCTGGAAATACTATGGAGTGAAATCAGATCTGTCCTCTTGCAAATTTATCTTATTTTTAATTCACCAAATATTTACTACTTTATGACAAGCTAAAAATACATGTAAAATACTAGGAATATAATGAAAAGCATTCCATTTATATACATGGAATGTACAGTCCAAAGGAGAGGACAGATGAGCAGACAGTTACGCCCCAGCATGGTACGTGCTGAGATGGAGCTGGAGGTGCTGTGGGAATAGGAAAGGGCGGGTTTCCAATACATAAAGGAGTGCTGGGAAGATGTTCAGAAGGAATAAAGGCTTCCCTCGGACTCGAGTTGGTAAAGGAGTTAGATGAAATTATAGAGAAGGTGACAAACTTGTTGTTTTTTTAAAAAATGCTAAAATGACGAGATATTTTGAAGTAGGTCTACAAAAATAAGTGGTGGTACAACTATGACTCACTGTGAGCAATATTTATTGTTTTTCTTTGTGAGCCTCTTCTAGATGCATAGATATGTCATCTGAAAGTGCTGTTTCTGTTTGTGAATATTACAGCTTACCTCCCTTTTCCCTGAGAAGGACTAGAACTCTGTTATTAAGTGGAGTAAAAAGCCACTTTGTTTTTTCCAGCTTATATTTTTATGTAAGTATAAAGTGCTGAATAAATAAAAAAAAAAGGTTTTGCTGAACAATATAATTAAGGCTTCTTTCTGTACATTCTAATTTATAGCTGGTGTCTTCTATCATTAGGGAAACATATTGTTCATATATATTATATAGGGTGTCCCAAAAATGTATACATATACTTTGAACAATAAAGACAGTGTTTATTAAAGTACATTTCATTTTCAAAATTGAGCTATCAGCTGTTAAAGTGTGTATACATTTTTGAGATTCCCTGTATACAATATAATGTAAATATACACATATGTAATATATATAAAGAAATACATGAATGCCTGCACTCATTTCTATTATTATATCCTAAGCTTCTATTACTATACTCTAGTTTTAGTACAGATAATAGATTTGAAGACAAGTTTTCATGGTAAATTTAAATAGTTAAAAATTAAGAAGACACTATTAATGAAGAGCAGGAAATTATCTTTAAATGCAGAATTGCATTGTCTTTATCTAGAAGAATATTGATTCAATTTAGAATTAAATGGAATCATGCCTTGAAGTAAATTCTGGTGTGCATATTTTATATCATTGTGTAATATAATGAAATAAAAAGCAAATGTGTCACAGTGAAAGACACATTTGCTTTTCATTTTTCAGCTTTTATTGTGACAAGTAGGATATGAGCTTTCTATTGAAAATAACTGTCCACTTGAATTGCAAAGAACTTAAGCCTTTTTCTATTAACTTCACTGAAAAGAGCTTTTTTAAATACTTTAATAATTTTTTATGAATAATTTGGCAATTATTGTTGTTTTGCATTTCTATTCTTATACTTCAAAGATAAATATTTTTAAAACTAAGTTTCAATTAAAAATTCAGAGAAGGGAAGAGGCACATTTGTTAATTTAGATTTATAGATTTATTGCTTTGACTCTGAGTAAAAGCATCAGAGGGATTTAGCTGAAAAATTTAAGATTAATTTACACTTGTTTCAGAAAAATATAAATATAAACCAAAAATTTTCTCTGTATTCAAGATGATCAGGGATATCCAAGATAAAATGATAACATTAGAAATGTGAAAAAAAAAATAGAAACACACACACACACACATATACACACACACCGCCTCAGACTATGTTGAAGGTAAGAGCCAGTTGCAGAGTTAGAGAAATTGATCAGGGTAAATGGGAAAGGCACTCACTGGAGTAAAAAGTACCAGCCTTGCTTTTTATATTTGTGATGGTTAAGGCATTGAGTCTCTTTGGCTTCCATTCTTTCTACCTCTAAAAAAAAAAAAAAAGTTGATGACACCTTTGCAGATGAAGGTTGCTGTTAAGAAACGGTATGGTTTTAAGAGATGCTTGCTCAGGCAGCAGCCTGCCCGGGGCCGTATTGATTATGAACAATGAGTCTACCTTTCAGCGAACACTCACCACCATCAGAGCATGTTCTGCTCATCCAAGCCTCACAACCCCAGGAAACACTGGTAGGCTGCCAAGTTCTTAGCTTGTTTCTTGTGACTATATTGATGGCATGGACTTTCATGACATAGCTATTTTCACTGCAGCTGAGCCTTGTCCCTCTCCCCGGGGGCACCAGTAGCCTAATGATTGACTCCTGAGCAGCCTTGCATTTTCCCACCAGCTGAAGGAGGGGATATCCTCTCAAATTCGCCATTTCTTGGGGCAGTTATATTCTTTGATCTTTGTGAAAGATACACATGCTTTTGAGGGGAAGATGTGTTATCTGCTCTTCAGAGAAAGCTTTAATGCCACACTGGAAATAATTGTTCTAAAATCATTTGTGTAAATATAAGTAAAAGGTTTATAATATTCACTTAAATAGTAAATGTCTTAAATATTGACATACTTATATAGAGCCCTACTTGATTTAAATATTAACTGCTAGGCTAGTACACAGCTGTCATACCTACAGGTTAATACCGCTGAGGAAACACTGGAGCTGGTGTCTACTCCTGCTGCCCTTCTCCTTCTGTGTGTTTCTGTTCCTGGTGGGTCTGTGACCTGCAGGCCCACCTGGTTTACAGCTACCTCCTGGCTGCCAGCTATGCTCAGGAGCCTGTAGCATGTCACCAGGATAAGGCCCCCTGCTTCTATCTGCCCCACAGTCCTGTGTTCTCCCTCACCTGCTGGTTTTCCTTCCCAGTAGATGAGACTGCCGTGCGTAATTTTTTAAGGCTATTTGAATTTTAACATTCTCTTGCATAAACCAAATTAATTAAGCAGAACAACAGCTCGTCTTACATGAGAATAAATGTTCCAGGGATGTGCTGAACCTGACCACCTGCCATGCTTCAGTACTTAGCGTAGGGTCCGCCTTACAGGCACGAATGGATGAGTAAGTGACCTTGAATCTCCTCTTTGAAGCAAGTAGCACATCAGTTAGCACTAAAATTATCCCTGTTAACAGATTCCAGTGATCTCCCAAAGGCATGTTTTATGTCAACTTTATCTGCGGCTGCAAATGATTTAATTCTAGAATGATGAGGAATGAAACTGTTAAATAGAGGAGATGGTTGGAGTATCAGAGTCAGGTGAGCAGTGCTGAGGACTTTCATTGGTTTTTCCTCTTGTAGATGGGATTCAACTACCAAAATCTAAGCAGTGTTTAAAATGGTTCACTAAATGTTCAGCCATAGCAGATTGATTGAATAAACTTTTGCCCACTTATACAATGAATTAAGAGGCAACAGTTTTAGATATATTAGCAATTAGAACCAATACATATTATTAAATGAAAAGCTATTTACAAAAATGGAAGCGTTGATTTCACCACTAAAAATAGTTTTTTTTCTTAGGGCGCACACGGGAGCTTTTCCTGTCTCCTTCTCCTGCCCCAAGGGTTTTCCCTCTGCCATTGCTTCTAAGCTCCAAGGGCCCTTCTTTTGCTTCTGTAACTTGTTTCTTGAGCCTACGCAGCCCAGTTGGCTCACTTCTACTATCTCTATGTCTTTGTAAATAAACTCTCTCTTAAATCTTTAAAAAATATGTATACATAATTATAGAAAAAAAGTATATTTAATAGGCATATATCTAGGAAAAACTATACCAAAATATTACCAACAATTAAATAGTCACCTAGTCCAGATATTAGACCTGAATTTACTCTCCATGCTCTGAGAGACAAGTCTATTTAAACATGAAATTCAAATAATTTTGTCATATATTTAAAAGCACATATTCATGTTTACATGATTACATAATATTTACTTAATACTGGTTTTATTACATACTCCTCAATAGCAGTATCACTGTAGAGTCTCATTGCCAACATGTTAGTTAAATATTTAAAGAGGCATGATTTATTTTTCCATATATTGTTTATTCAAATTTGCTACTTGAATATGCCTATTCTGATTTGAAAATTAACAGTAAAATTAATAACTCCCTGTGTTAGTCAGCTCAGGCTGCTATAACAAGATACCATAGACCCAGTGACTTAACCAGGACATGAATTTCTCGCAGTTGTGGAGGAGGGGAAGTTCAAGATCAAAGTGCTGGCAGATTGGATGTCTGTTTGCAGATGACCATGTTCTTGCTGTATCCTCACTTGGCATGGAGAGAGAGCAAAGTCACAGGTCTGTTGTTGTAAAAGCACTAATCCCTGCATGAGGACTCTGCCTTCCGGACCTGATCACCTCCCAAAGGCCCCCTCTCCAGTCACCATCACCTTGGGGATCAGGGCTTCAACACGAAATTTGGGCGGGGGGAGGGGTGGACACAGTCCACGCAGTCGCATTCCCTTTTAAATACTGGTTACCTATGAAATTGATTAATGGCTAACAATAAAAGTTGCAAAACCCTTAGAACAACTTTGTGGCATTGAGAAGGCTTTACCCTTTCAGGCAACAATGCTGTCTTCACCTGCTGCTCTTAAAAAGTTATTTGTAGATATTTCCACTTAAAATTTAATCCTAAAAATCTTAGAATTCCTCTCTTTCTGGTTATGTGACTCAGAAATTGGGCCCTTGAATGCACCTTAATACAAAAGTATTCTCTTTTGCTAGCTCTCCTACTACAGAAATATACGAAAGGAAGGAACTAATGTGGAGCCAGAATCAAGGCTGAATTTAGCAGACAGCATGACATTGATTTGTGAGTCTGAATTCTGGGTGAAAGCCTGGATAATAATGATAGTAACCTTCTGGATGCCTCCATTTAGGGCTTGTCAGAAGTACTGAATTCTATTGCATTTCACTCTTGCCAACTCAATAGGAATAAGTCCAAATATCCAGTTTTTTAGAATGTGTTTTGGCTCAGGCGCAGCATCTGTAACAGGGTTAGCCTGCTAGCTCAAATTGATAAGGGATCTGGAAACTACACTTAAAACACAATGGGGTTCATGTTGTCAGATTCAATATAAGAGGAGACCATTATGTTGGTTAATTTAAAATAGTCTCAAAAGCTCAAAATAATTTGCACCATTGTTAAAAAATATTGCCAATCCTGCAATATATTTTAAATTCTGCAATGATAGCATGCATTCAGAACATAGAAACTGAGTTCTTCTATTTAATAATAATTTTATGGTTATAGAACCTGTGATGATGAACATAAAAGTAATTAAATTGTTTTCATATAATCATTATGTGTAATCAAAATTTAATTAATCACTAGTTTATCTTATGTGCTTACTAGAGGCTCAGTGCATGAAATTCATTCACTTGGGAGGTCCCTCTGCCTGCCCTGCACCCTTTCCCAGTCCAGGAGCCCTCAGGGGATATCCTTAGCACTGCCATGGAAGTGGGAGAGGCTCCCACCACTGCCACTGTGCTCGCCAGCCATAAGCCGGGCTTCTGGCTGAGTAGCACTCCCCCTGTGGGAGCAACTGAGCCCCAGGGGGCAGCTCCTGCATTGAGCATCTGCCCCCTGGTGGTTAGTGCACTTTATAGTGACCAACCATTCCACTATTCAATCGATTAGCATATTAGCCTTTTATTATATAAGATTATTATTATATAGGATTATACAAGCCACTATAACATTATTGGTACTCAAACAATAAAGACTCAGATTTCAATTAGTTTCCACTAGAATTAACAAGAAAATAAATACAAGGTGGGGCAAAACAAGGTTTACAGTGCTTTGTATGGAAAATACTACAATAATTGATAAATAATACAAGAATAAACTATGTGTTTCACATACTCCCAACTTTTGCCCTACCCTGTATGTCATTTAGAATATATAACAGATTTTTAAAGTAGTTTTTGTACATGGGAACACACTGTAGTCTAGTTTCATATCTCTGCATGTGGCTTTCCAATTTTTTCAGCACTATTTCTTGAAGAGGCTTTCTTTATTCCTTTGTATGTTTTTTAATCCTTTGTCAAAAATTATTTGCCCAGGCATATGTGGTTTTATTTCTGGGCTTTCAATTCTGTTCCATTGGGCTGTGTATCTGTTTTTCTGCCAGGACTGTGCAGTATTGATTATTGTAGCTCTGTAGTATAATTTGAAGTCAGGTAGTGTGGTACCTTTGGTGTTGTTCCATTTTTCTCAGGAGTGCTTTGGTATTATTTTTAATTTCTTGGAAAAATAAGTTTTTATTCATTTTTAAAGAGAAGGGAAGAGATAGGGATGCAGAGATAGAAACATTGATGAGAGAGATACATTGATCGGCTGTCTTTTGCACAGCCACCCCCTGGGGATTGAGCCTCCAACCTAGGTATGTGATCTGTCTGGTAATCAAACCTGTGACCTTTTTGATCCTGGGTCAGTGCTTAACCACTGAGCCCACCGATAGAGCTGCTTTCTTATTTTTAAGTAAGTGACACCTGGATGACAATCTTTGCATGCTATTTATTTTATAGAAACATGAAACTAATTTAATATTGACAGGTGATAGATTTCACACATTTATTATCCAATTGTTCAACATATGTTTATCAAAATTAACCCTGAGCCTATTCTGAGAAATTAAGCTCTTTTTAAAGCAAACTCTAGTTTTTTTAAATTATTATTGTTAAAATTGAGCCAAAGACCTTGAGAAATTAAGATAGTTATATGTGATTCTCCCCATTATATTTATATTTTAATGGAGACAGTAGAAGAGGAAATCATAAAATGTTCAACTATGATGACCAAAAGTAGTGCATGTAGAAGCTCATATATAGGAGTGAGATGGCGGACAATTAATCTTGGAAGAGACTATTACTATGAGAATGCAACAGAGAAGGGAATTGACCATTTTGGTAAGACATTGGTTGAAATAATGGCTTTTGTATCAGACTAGATAAGGAAGTGATGATGAGCAGAGAAGAAAGAATGGAAGAAAATAGGACTTTTCAAAGATTAGCCATCTCAATCCAAAAGACAGTTTGGGAAGAATAAGACAGTGAAAAATGTTTTGGTGATAAAAAGCTTGAATAAGTATAAACTACAATGATGAAAATGTCTATATGAACACTGGTCATGTAACCAGGGTATGACAAAGGATGACAGATGTTCTGAAATTAATGGATGCTAAAATCACAAACAGAATTTGTACATAAATGTATTTCATTGCAGAGACGGATTTGGATTATTTTCAAATCAGAATCTCCATTCTGTTATCCCAAAACGTATTTGGTAAAATATATAATAATCCCAAAGATTCCCATTTAGGAAAATGTACCACTTGTTTCTAAACTGGGAACTAATTTCCCTCCCTCCCTCCCTCCTTCCCTCCTTCCCTCCCTTCTTTCCTTCCTTTCTTCCTTCCTTGCTGAAAGAACATGCAGTTAGCCATTGGAGTTGAATAAATCGTTTTATAATAAGGTTGATAATGCAAATAATTGGGGAAAAGATGCATTATAACTTTGCCAAAAGTTGTTTATTTTCTAAGTTTTTGGTTTCTTTTTGAGAAGTTGCAGTAATAATATGGTGAGTTTTTTCACTTACTGGGCTTTGTCAAATGTCAGAATATGTGACTGATTCACTAAAAATTTTGTTCTGTTATATTGTCTTTATGCCCCAAACACGAACTTAGTGGTTTCTTTCAGAAGACATTTGCCAGCACCACTTTTTCTTCCAGAGCATCTCCTTCACATATCCACTCAAATAAGTCAGTGTTTCACGCTCGACTAACTCATGTGGCCAGCGCAGCAAGGTGGCATGCCAATGCGTGATGGAAGTCTGCTGGCCACGGCTAGAAGATGGGGGAGAAAGGCTGTTTTCCTCTTAGCATTATTTTCAGAAGAGCGCTTTTCTTTCTCTTGCTTCTCCTGTTGCCTCCTGGAGAAGGGTGCCACTTGCTGTTTTGCACCCAACTTTTCTAGACTGTTGATGTTGAGAAAGACTAGACTGTGCCATTTGTCCAGATATAACGGTGTCTACTACCTTTTATTTAACTACCTTTCATCTGATGACAGCTGCATTATGAAGCTTTATTTATTTAATTTGCTAACAAAGGTTTAGGGGCCTTATTGACACAACATAGTGTTTTACCTCTTGAGGACCTTTCAACTGCCGTGTGTGTATGTTGGCTTCCTTGTGTTTTCATTTCTTAACATTGTACTTTTTTCTTTCTAAAATAAGGGGTGTAAGTTGCTGTAGCTCTTTTCTTTTCATTGAAAAGCAAAGGGGAAATTTTGGAAACTGATGAATGCAGAGTCAGGACCAGAACACCAGTCTCCTGGTGTCAGGTCTTGTGTCTCTCCAACAGACAACTTTTGAAGTCCTGACATGGCAAAATTTCTTGTTTGGTGCCTTTTTATTTCATGTTAACTCTGTTTATCTCTAATATTAAAAAAAAATAATTGCTCAAAAATTTAAAAAGATACAAAGGGTGCCCCCAAAAATGTGTGCACACTTTGAATGATTATAAAGTCAGTGTTTATTAACATACATTTTCAAAATATAAAATAATCTACAGAAATGAAGACTTTCTTTTTAAATGTCTTTTTTCAAACTAATGACTGTTGTGGTCCAGGCACTACTGATAGTGTGAACCAATGGTTTCTCAAACATCAAGGATCATTTTGTTCGGTATCTGTGTGCTCTCAATTTGCCGACTATTGGCTTTGTACCGTAAGCTTTATCTTTTGTGTAGCCACATAAAAAGTCTAGTGGCACTTTGGATAAATTTTCTTTATTCAAAGCTTAGTCTGGCTTCACCTATTATATCAAATCTATTAAACCTGAAAAGAAAAGAAAATTCAGTAAGTTATCAGCTGTCAAAGTGTGTATACATTTTTTTGGGCACACTATTTACTATGTAGTTAGCAATGTAATGTTTAATTAAAATATAGTGTGTACCAAGAAAATGCATACACATACTTTCGTTATGAAGGCAGTGTTTATTAAAATATATTTCGCCCTGACTGGTTTGGCTCAGTGGATAGTCAGCCTGTGGACTGAAGAGTCCTGGGTTTGATTCCAGTCAAGGGCATGTACCTTGGTTGCAGGCACAGCCCCACTAGGGCGTGAGTGTGCAGGAGGCAACTGATTGATGTTTCTCTCTCATCAATGTTTCTAACTATCCTGCTCCCTTCCTCTCTGTAAAAAATGAATAAAATATATTTTTAAACAATACATTTGACTTTCAAAATTCAGTTATCATCTGTAAAAGTGTGCATACATTTTTTGGAACGCCTTGTACTAGTATATATAACTAAATTTAAAAAAATTTTCCATCTTATAAACACTATCATTTTTAATATTTTAAGTAAAAAAATTGGTTGAGGTTCAAACATTTATCATTCTTTTAAAACAAAGTTTATGAATATGACACCTAAAACACTGGAGTGGATTTTTTCTCACAGAAAGTAGAAGAAATAACAACATTTGGGGTATACTTTAAAAATATGTTAGCAAGAGATCACCAAAATATATTATGCATTTTATATATGTCTTAGAGACAAGTCAATAGAATTTGGTTAATTGAGGATTAGTGCAAAAATTCTTTCTAAATTACATCAGAATGGAATGGAAAACTATGGCCTATTCTTACTTGATAATGCCGAAGCAATTTACCAGATACTTACTGACTGTATATCTGTCAGTCTATAGGAAAACAATTTGCAGAGTACATAAAATTTGTTTAAACATTGTCTGTTCTATGTGCTTTCATAGTTCAGTCAGAACTTGGAGATTGAATTTTTTCTGTTTTAAGAGCATTCATTATTTAAATGAATTTAAAAATACAAATTGATGAAGTGAATTCTCCAAAGTAAAATATTTCTTCTTCCAAGTTTAGGTGCATTATTTCTTCTTCCAAGTTTAGGTGCATTTCTCCATTCCACACGTTTATGTGATTGGTTTTGTATACTGAAGAAATGAACTAGTAACAAAAACTAGAATAATTATGCTATCTGTAGCTCAAAATGTAGAGGTAACTACCATATTTTCTGGCATATAAGATGACTTTTTAACCCAGGAAAATCTTCTCAAAAGTTGAGACAAAACTGCTGAAATGGTAGAAATGGTAGAGGGAGAAAGTAGAGGAGGTAGTTGGGTCACTTCTCTCACTAGCCTTCTCGTTATTTGAGAATATTTTTGAGATTTTCCTGCTTTAAAAAGTCATCTTATACGCTGGAAAATACAGTAAGTTTGTACTTATTGGAGCATGTAACATTACAAATCTGATGAGACAGCAGTTATACAAAAGAGAGTGAGAATAAGATTTGCATGAAACTATAAAAATACTAATGAGACTATTGTTAGCAAAATGTTATGTCTAAAATGAATTATTCCTCAACTTTGTCCCAAAAACAGAGTGTTATAGAAATATCATTTGAAATTCATTCATAAGACCTATGCAGAATTCATAAGCTATTGCTATTGTGGCTGTTTTGTTTTGTTTTTTACCCTTTTTCTCTACACTTAGGCACACATTCACACACACTTATGTAGCCATTTCTGGTTGGTTTCTTATTTTCTACTATGTACTAGAGAAGGAAAGAGGTTATTAAATTTTATATTAAAATTTTTAAATTTCTAATTTGAGTTTTCAAGATAGGATTTGCCAAAGAAGAATTTCAGGAAAAAGTAATTATATTTATTAAATCAATATTTCAGTGCTTACTCTACCCTGCAATTGTGTTTGGGGTAAAGCTAGTGTAGAAAAGTTAATGATTCTGACAAAAAAGTAATCAAGTAATTATAGCAATTTGCTATTGCCATGACATCCAGGAGTATAACCAGTAGTTAGTACTTCATCACGTTTCTTTTTTAACTTTATTTTAATATTGCTTCATTTGCACTGTATTTTACAAAAGTGTCTACCTGTCCACAACAGAGAGGGGAGACCCCTTGGATTGAGGAACTTTGAACTAATTGTTTGGATTCTTGGGGGAGAATAAGATCAGGTTAATATTAAAAATTAGTAGGGACTTGTTTTGACTAGAAGACATAGTATTCTGAGACAAGGAAAAAAATAGTAAGAAAAGCTGCTGATATATGTTTGTTTGAAGGGACGTGAGGGCAGAGTTGAGGAAACATAAACATTAGAATGCCGCTTTCCTCTAGGAAAGGTAAAACTGTAAGCTGAAACTGAGCTGAACAGTCATGGGTTTGGGAAAAACAGAGAGAAAATATAGGATAGATGGTGTTAGAAATGGATCATAGCCAAAGGCCTCAAATAAGGTTGCTACCCTTACAAAAATGTTAGTAGCCACATTCTACGTTGTCCTCCAGTGCTCTTCAGTAGCTCAGGTACAGAAGGTGACTGCTTAGACTGATCAGAAGTTGACATTCTGATCAATGGAAAAACAGTCCTTTATAAATGGAGATGTGTGGTGGGTGGAGAGCGAAAGTTTGATAAATGCCAGAAATGAGGTTATGGGTGGAATAGCCAAGTAGATGAAAACTAAAGAAAAATGATTTTTTTAAATACAGCGAGACAAATAATTGTCTGAAAGTGGCAAAAGGAAGATGGGAAAATGAAGGCACTGCCATCAGAAGCTAAATATGATGAAATATGAAAGAACTGAACCCACTCTTTAAGAAAACTACTGGAGAATCTTTTGGGAGACAGTCATGGGGACTCATAAGTCAACCAGGAGAGGAAGAATTTTATGAAAGGCTGGGGGTGTTGAATTTTAATAGGTAACATAAAGGAATTTTTTGGAAGGAACAATGGAAGGAAGAATCCAGGACAAAAACACCCAACAGCATGAGACCCTCACCATCAGTGTGTGAGGTTGGGAAGTGGACCATTGCATTTGGGCATTTACAGAGGTTTCTAGAGATGAGAGGCCCGGGCAGCTGACTTTTCTGGAGGTATGGGCTGGCCATTCCTAAGGAGATCCCAGATAAAGCAGGAGACTAAAAAATTAGTCCAATGACTGCGGTCACCGATCAGTGTTCAAAGAGGTGACTGTGGAGACTGCTGTTTTCTCATTTACCAAGTAAACCCTTTACTAAGGTTTCATCTACTCTTTGTATCTAAAACCTGGTAAGATAACCTGGATCATTTTTAAGGTTAGAATTGCAGAAGGTGCCGTAGGACTTTTATGATATTGATTTTACCATTGATTAGGACGAATGCATATTGAATCCCAGGTAGATGTTAGTGTGAAACAGACTGAGTAGTCAAATGTTTATATTTCTTGCATTCTGTTGTCAACATGGTATAGAGATGCTTCATCATAAAGATATGTCAAGTTATCCAAGTATAAATTTATGAAGAGAAACCAAAGAACATAACCGGGTTTTATACCTTAACAGTAAGAATGTTCTTTGTCAAAAGAGCCATTCCTGGCCCATTTTATTTTCTTAACATCACTTTGATTAGAATTCTGATGGTATCTTCGAACACCTGAATAAATTTTGAGATCATAGAAGCAATCTAGCCTATAAATGGTCCCCTTCTGGGAAGTCAAAGATTAAGGGCAGGTCACTGAATGCTATGAAAAGTGTTACATTGCTCTTCATAATTATTGTGGTTAGGTAAAACATAGTAGATCAAATAGCTAAGGATTGATTAAGGCCCACTGATTTCACAGGTGGTTTATTAGAGTGAGAGTCATCTGAAACCAGTGTTCCAGGAAAGAATATGGGAGCATTTGTAAAGAACTCAGCTAATTTATGAATATCTGCCAAACAGCAGTTTGGGATTTGGCCTTTTAGAAACAGAATGGAATATACATTGCTTCTGGGAAAAATTGTACATATGCTGAACAATTCTGCAAGCATTAGGGTGGGATTGGGTGTTCTGAATGAAATTATCTTAATTAGAGCACTTTTTAGTTTAGGAAAGTTGATTAGCTCTCTTATCTGGAGTCATTGGACTCCAACTGGGCAGAACTCTACAAGTATCTAATATAATAAAAGAGAAACATGCAAATTTGACCGTTACTATCAGCCAATCAGAGCAGCTGTATGCAAATTAACCCAGCCAAGATGGAGGCCAACAGCCATGGAGCTAGAGCAAACCAGAGGGTTCTGTTGCAACTACCTGCCTAGGCTGGCTGAGCCTCTGCTCACTGCCACGCCCACCAGCCAAGATGGAGGCTGGCAGGGCAGCTCTGCACTGGGAGCCTCCACAGCTGGCCGGCATAGCTGTGCCAGGTGTGTCAGCTCAGTGGGAGGGGGGATCCGGCCTAGGGCCTCCTCGGGGCATCCAGGAGCAGCCGTCCTGGGTCTGCTGCCTGGCTCCACCCCCCGGGGGCCTCCATCAGGCATGTGGGAGAGTGGGTCCTCCACGGGGCTTGCAGGAGCAGCCATCCTGTGACCACTGCCTGGCTCCGCCCCCCAGGAGCCTCCTTGGGCCATCCAGGAGCAGCTGTCCTGGGTCCGCTGCCTAGCTCTGCCCCCTGGGGGCCTCCCCGGGGCATGCAGGAGCATGGGGGGGGCCTCTGCAGGGTGTGTAGGAGCAGTCATCCCAGGTCCGCAGCCTGGCTCTGCCCCGGGGGCCTCCTCGGGGGCGTGCGGGAGCACCCATCCAGGGTCCGCTACCTTCATCCACCCCCCAGGGGCCTCCACAGGGTGTGCGGGGGCATCTGCTGCACAGTGCGGAGAATCTGAAGCCAGTTCACTGCCCGGCTCCACCCCAGGTGTGTTTGCTCAGCAGCAGGGCCCCACCGAGGGATCCTGCACCAGCGTCCACCCCTGGCTTGCCACCCAGGTGTGTTCCCTCAGTGGTGGGGGCCCACCAAGCGTGTGCGATCATGGGCCCTCTGGTGGGAAACGTCCAGGCCTGCACTCACCAGCCCTCCCAACCCCCAGAGCACGAACCCTGAAGGGGCTGTAGACAGCCTGAAAATGGCCCTCAGCCTCTCACCCAGGCTGGCCAGGCATGCCAAGCAGGTGGACATCCCCCCCTAGGTGTCCCAGACTGCAAGAGGACACAGGCCGGGCTGAGAGACCCCCACCCTCCGAGTGCACAAATTTTTGTGCACCGGGCCCCTAGTAATATTATAAAAAAGAATTGAGGGGGGCCCAGCTGATGTGACTAAATGGTTGAGTATTGACCTGTGAACCAGGAAGTCATGGGTTTGATTCCCAGTCAGGGCACATGCCCGGGTTGTGGGCTCAATCCCCAGTGCGGGGGGCATGCATGAGGCAGCCAATCAGTGATTCTCTTTCATCATTGATGTTTCTATCTCTCTCTCCCTCTCCCTTCCTCTCTGAAATCAATAAAAATATATTTTTAAAAAAGAATTGAGTGGGGGGGGGGGGAGGAAACTTTGAGACCAGATCAATTCTTTCACTGAGTCATATGAACAACACAGTGTTCTGAGTGGGACAAATGTAAAGCAAGTGCCTTCCACTGATATGTTTTGTAGTCTAGTTTTTAATAAAAAGGAAATGAAAGAGCTGCTTTTAAAACTTATTTTAATTCTTTTTTTCCCCAGTTGACTCATAAATACCACTTAAAAGAATATTGCTAGTAGTCTTTCTGCCACCCACCCTGAGCAGGCAAATCAGGTTTTAAGTCAGGTCACTAGGAAGATAGAGAATAATTAACTTTTTAATTCCCTGCAAACACAGAAGCAAAAATGTCACATTCTTAAGATCATAAGCGGTTACTTATGCTCTTACTGTTAAACACCTGCAACATTCTCATTCATTCATGCAATAGTTTACTGAGTATCATCTGTGGTGTTATTTTTGTGTGGAGTCAAGTTTGCAGGAAGTAGTATCAAGATAATTGATTTAGACAAGAATTTATCACTCAACAATAGATATTTGCATTGTAGATGGGAAAAAAACACCAGAAGCCATTGTCATCAATGGTATGGTCTGCTTGACCATATAGTCCAGTGATGTCGCACTTAGACACTGAGAAGTTGTGGCAATGCATGAACTAGGTCAGATGTTTACTTCTTGGTTAGCTTGACTGTCTACAGGTGTCTGAGCTCCATAAGAAAATGGTCTTATCAATCCAAATATTCCATGGGCAAGGTTTTAACAGGGCCATTAATAATCTCAGCAACTGGCCCCAGGTGATTGATGACTGTACCTATCAGAGTCGATGAATTATAGGAGCTCAAGAGACAACCAGGTGGGGCCCTGGAAGGCACTACACACACTCATGTGTGTATATGTCAAAATGAGCACTAGCTACATCATGACGGTCTTCTGTCAGGTAGATCAATCAGGATGGAGATAGTTGGATTTGACTGTTTGAAATTGCCTTCCAATACTAACCAGTGTCAAAATAGCCACCTTACTTCTGCCTCTTCTAAACTTAGGTAGTTCCAAAAAGTATTATCACATTTGAACATATAACGTTAATGGGCAAAAGGGAGATGGTTTACAGTTTATGAAATTATGTGAATTATCGCTGAGAGCTCTTTATAGTATTAGACTTAGTATATAAATCTTGGACTAGTACTGTGTGCTAGCTTTGTGAGGTGGGAGATGGATGGGATAGAGGACAGGCTTGATTCTAGGGATTTTCCTGTTATAGTAGGAGTTCCTCAATCACATGGTAGCACCAAAAATAAATAAGTAGATGGGAATAACGTGTTTCTAATATGTTATAAAAGGCCTTATTTTCCCCCAACAACTTCCTTTATAAAAATAGTGCTTATGGCCCTGACTGGTTTGGCTCAGTGGATAAAGCACTGGCCTGCGGACTCAAGGGTCCCAGGTTCAATTCCAGTCAAGGACATATACCTTGGTTGCGGGCACATCCCCAGTGGGAAGTGTGCAGGAGGCAGCTGATCGATGTTTCTTTCTCATCCATGTTTCTCTCTATCCTTCTCTCTTTCTCTCTGTGAAAAACCAATAATATTATATATATATATATATATATATATATATATATATATATATATATATAGTGCTTATGTTTCTCTGGAAAACATTTCAGAAATGATAGAGTTTTTCTAAAGGCATTGGTGAATATTAGCATATAGTACCATTAATTCATTAAATAATCCCTAAAGATTTCACAGAGAAAATCAAATTCCATAAAAACAAAATAGAAAATTCGTGAAAGTCAGCTTTACTAAGAATGGCACTAGTCCCTCTAACAGCCCTAATCTTCCTCTACAGTCTGTAACTGAATGATGACTGCCACCTGTGTGCTTATAATGTACAGAATTGAGCAAGGGTTTCACATAGTTATTATTTACTTCAAGGAATCGGGTTAAAAAGTAATTAGTTTCTTGTTCGCTCCAGAGTTCACTTTCTATAATGTTACCCTATTTCTCAGCATTGCACAAAAGTTTTATTGAACTATTTTGGCAGGAAATACTTAGGTATAAATATAGACTTCTATTACTAAGCAACAACAACATTTTAACCCATGTTGATTTTTTCTACTTTAATAGTAGAAACTTTTTTATTATGTCTTACTATATTACTTTTAATTAAAAAAATTTTATTACATAAAGTTTTACAAAGATTAGTACATATACCTCTTTTTCCCCCTGCCCTTCCCCCAGCCTCCCCTACCTCCCAGTGTTTTGTGTCCATTGGTTATGCTTAAATGCATGTACAAAAGTCCCTTGGCTGATCTGTTACCCCCACAACCCTCCCTGTCCTTGTTGTTGTAATTTGACAGTCTGTTTGATGCTGCTCTGCCTCTGTATCTCTTTTTGTTCACCAGTTTATAATGGTTATTATTATCCATAGATGAGTGAGGACATGTGGTATTTTTCTTTCATTGACAGGCTTATTTCACTTAGCATTATGTTCTCCAGTTCCATC